>SMLS01074623.1:0-75968 GCA_004785975.1 Popillia japonica | reverse complement strand
TAAATATTGCTGAAATATTGTATTAGTATGTGCGTGTTTTGTAATGGTACAGGTCGACAATCGATAGTAAAGGTTCATATACAGCAGATAGTGTCGTACATAACATTAATTCACGACAAAAATTAAAACAAATTAATGTAGTATCATTTAAACTGATTCTTCTGCTAAATACTATATTTATTGCAAATGAAAATATTTTGCGCAAAAGTGAGTAGTTACTTCAAAGCAACACCTCTACTGTTTTCTAGAATCAGTCATAAATCAAAATCGACATTTTCAATTTTGAAACCTTTAATGGAAACCCCCATTTTGTATTGCAGATTCGGATTCTACACCATCAAAAGTATGTAGGTACTTCTTGTTTGAAAGTTATTTCGATTCATAACAGATTGGCCTTTTATTCCCAAAAACATAGTTGTAAACGTCAAGAGAACATACTCAAAAGGCATGATTTTTTTTATTTTATCATTAAAATAAAATTTCAAAAAGTTATTCAACAACGAATAACTTTATCATACCCATTTTAGAAAATGTTCAATAGATTTCTTTATTCGCAATTGGAATAATTCCACAGAACTGAGAAATGTTTCCGGCGTAATCCTGAACAAGCGTTGGTAATTCGCTCAATCATGTTTTCCCTGTTGATTGGCATTTCTGTATAAACTTCAGATTTTGAGTGGCCTCACAAGAAAAAGTCAGGGACTTGACTTCTCGTGCTATTCTTGAATAATGTGCTGGACAAACATAATTTTGGAACCCCATTGCTTGTCGTACGTCCAAGGGAAGGTCTTCAAGTAAAAGTGGAAGTTCGTTCTTCAAAATGTTTCGATATTTTTCACCATTTAAGTTTCCTTCGATAAAATATGGATCAATAAGCTTATTGCCAATTATTCCACATCGAACATTTACGTTCCAAGGATGTTGATGTTCAACTTGGCGCAACCAATGGGGATTTTCGATACTCCAGTAATGCATGTTGTGCCGATTTATCGTACCGTCATTTGTGAATGTCACCTTCCAAAAAAATTGGGATTATCTTGAATCCGTTGACAAAATCTCACTCGATTTTGAAAATCATTTCCATGAAGTTCTTGATGCATGGAAACTCTTAATGGATGTTATGTCCCACGCTTCAATATTTGGCAGATAGTGGACTGCGAGCTATTTCTTGAGGACTAATGTGCGGACTATTAGCTAGTTCTATCGAAACAAGTACACCTTTATCCTAGTATAGTCCTGTATACCACTAACTTTCAAATTCGTCAACTCGTATTAGCGCAAGTTAAATTGATTCAAATATTATTGAATGAATCGTGTGAAAAAGTTATTAATTTATTTATCAAAAGTTCTTTATTGCAAACTTTAGACAAAAATGTTTTCAATCTGCATTCGCTCCAAACGTGCAGCCTTTTTCGTCTTGAACGGTTTCGATCGACTTTTTAGAAGACCAGTCATCTTACTATAATTTTCAATATCTACATTTTTATAAACTTTTATGGCAGCCTTTAGTATTAAATACTTGGACCACATGGATGACATTGCATATTTTTTCTTCAAATTCAAATACGATAACATGACTTTATTATTGTTGCCTACTGTATAGATTTGTCGATTTCGGCGAACACCTTTTCATGTTTTCTGAATAATTAGAGGGGAATTTCAGAAGAAACGGAATTACTTTGCTGCATAGTTTAAAAAAACAGTTTATCATTTTTTTTTATATGAAAATTAAACAACGTATCCTAGCAACCAGTAATGACGACACAGTTTACTACATTTCATTTTATAAATACTAATCTTTTTTAATTAAATGTCGATTGGTTCCATTCCATTAATGCGTGATGGCAGTGTTGTGAATGTGAATAGGATGTATGCATATTTTATATGCATTTTATCCGAGTGAGAAAATTAAACGCTTGAACTAACGGTAGTACGTGAATAAAACATTATCTAGAACGCTTGTACAATAAATAATTATTATTGGAAATTCGAATATGGAAAATGACTTCCCTTTTAAGTTTGCTGAAATGTTCTTATAAACTCGGGTCGTAAGATAACTTCACAGAAGAAATTGTTTGGAGACAAGTCTACGCTTAGTAGTAGCCAGTTAATATATGTAGCTTTGTCTACTTACCGCAGGTCATTCTCATTATTAAGAACTCATTTCTGGAGAGCAGAGCCAAAAACTTCTTCGCTGCGGTATATCACTTATTATATATAATTTTGGTAACTATATGTCGTTTATTTTCAAAGAAGCTATTTAGCAGAGTTTAACGCTTTCCCATAGATTTTATTATAATCACTAAAACGATATTGCTTCTTTCTGTAATTCTTGTGCTAACGTGATTTTAAAAAGATTTTGTTGCAAGATCGTTTCACAATGTGCAAACAATAATGTTATGAAACTGCAACACTGAAGTTGCTTTTCGTATTGATCACCGCAAAATTTCTGCCGCTGTACTACTATGACGGTTAATTTTTTGATTAATGCAGACACTTTAGAAGAGCGACTACTTAGACCGGTTCTGTTAAAATTCTGAATCCCGAACTTAATTAAATTGGTTCTACCTAGTCACTGTTTGATGCTATGAGCCTAACACCGAACTGATGTCAGAATTTCTTAAATCATAAAAACTGCAGAACAAATAAATACTTGTTTTATTAATCACAAAAATTGGCAAAAACACACAATTCTCTAAGTCAGTTCGTATAATTTAATGTAGTTTAATTAATAAATTTAGCAGTTCTAAGCTTTCGTAATTATATACCATAGAATAGTAGACTATTTATGAGAATACATGTTACGGTATCCAGATTAAGGTACTACCGCAAATTGATTTTGACAGAGTAATGTATTCAGAACCACTGTTGGAGGGATTTTCGGTGCAGCTTTTCCTAGAAGATGGATTGGTTGTCGAATATAATGCTTAAGTTCTGTTTAGAGAGATTACCTAAAACGTAAACTGTAATATGTGCTAAAATAAACCATAACAACATATGTATATAGTAGTGGATGCAAATAAAATTGTTGACCAATTGAAGATGGTACAATAATTGGCAACGGCATCTTTATATGTCATTGTCTAGCAACTTTGTACTACTCTGTCAGTGCTCTATTATAACATATGCCAACGACAAAGTATTATATTTTTTAAAGTAAATGCTTCTACGGGAAATTCACTTTAGTAAGCAGAAGTTTTTCCTTAAAGCCAACTCCATTTTTCAGAAAAAGATTATGGCTTTGATAAAATTTCTTTAGGGTAATTATTTCTTTTAAAAGGAAACGTTGTATTAATTAACGTAATAGTAACTAAGTACTAGGGAAGCCCCCAAGAAGAAGCTAATCGTTTTCAGAGACTTGGAGATCGATTAGGAGAGTAGCAGAGGTTTGGGGGCATTCACAATAGATCCTATTTGTCGCAATAATAAAAGGCCATCAAATACTCATCTAAAACATTGCAAAGATTATATTTAATTTGAAAAATACGATACTTAAATCTTTTTGAGGAAGCCACTTCTGTAACCCTTATTGAATTCATTATTTAGAAGAACTGTTCTAATAAAACACCTTGTCCTAAGTCAGTATATATCAGGAACCTGCATTCTTTTTCTATTGATCTGTTGTAATTCTTTTTCCAGTAGAGCTTGCTTAACATGTAATCAATGCTGGAAGCAGGAAAGGTTGGATTTACATAGTTTGATTCCTATTATACGTGAAGCCGTGTATGTCTTTAGAGCAACTTTTGGCCAAACGAACAGTTAATTTCGGAAAGTATTCTATTTGACACATGTTCATATATCATTATGTCATAGATAGATAATATAGTGAAATTAATCAATCCGATACCAATTACCGAGTTTGTTACGGAATTAAAACACCACACCACTATCAATAAATGATAAATCTTGGCAACTATGCAGGCCGTCATCCTTTCTGGGATACTTCGAATTAATGAAACAATCCTTTTTTGAGGGAGTGCCGCACAAATTTCTTGTAATCTTATTGATAGTTCTTGCAATGTTATAGAAGGATGTTCCAGAGCCTTTAACTGTCTCCTGAAATTGTCCCAGAGATGTTCAATGCGGTTAAGATCTGGGCTTCGCGCCGTCCACTCTAAAACATTGATATTGGCGGCATCCAGATCTTAACTTGCGATGTTAACAAAGTGTGGCCGAGCATTATTATGCATGAATACAAATTTCTGGCTCATGCAGAGCACCAAATGGTTCCCCAATTGGGGATCGCATCATCCCTATATCTTGTGGCAATCATTGTTCCCCTATTTATGACATAAATGTTTGTGCGGTCGTCAAGAGTTATGCCACCCCACACCATAACTGATCTGCCTGATCTGCCACCAAACGTTTCCTTTTCTCGTATGGTACTCTGTGCACTTTATCTAGTCCAAATTCTATTGCAACGGTCATTAGTTGAAAGACAGAATCTGGACTCATCCGTAAACAAAACATGTCTTCAATTTTCAATTTCTCAATGGGACTGCATTTGAGATTAGTTATTGCCCTGCACGCTTTCTAGTAGCAATTTTTGACAGATTTGTATCAATTTGTCATTTGCTCAACTAATTCAATTAAATCTTTATTGTTCCATATTACCTTAGACGAAATAATCCTACATTGCATGCAAGTTAGTTCCTAGCGAACGCATGCTTTCAACCACCTACGTTAACTAACGAAATACGTTGGAGCATACATCACATGTGGGTTTCGACGACGTAACATTGCACGCTTTATATCCACGTTAATGGGGGGATGCGTCGCACCGTTTGTATAAAGAAATAACAGACCAACCAACGAACTGTGTTCCTACCTTGCCTTCGTTCTCGTTAATCGATTTTCGCCCGCCTTCGCAGCGTTATAAAAGCGCCGGCGCTTAACATCCGCTAGACGGCTAGCTTTTCCTATCATCCTATTCCATCGAAAACCAACAGCTGGAAAAATCGAGACGGTCTCCCGTCCGAACGTATATTACAAAAATTGACCCTAAAAGCACGCATCTACCCTATTACACCAGTGAAAAAATTCTGACAGATTCCTGTGACAATTTGAAAGTGACGAAGAAAACGGACATCTGTAATATCCATTAACCGGGAAAAACGATGCTGTGAGCAGCGTCGGTCCATTTCACCTCGCTGCAGGTAAGTCTTGTCTTGTCTTTTATATAAAAAGAAAATCTAGAGATTATTTAGATCTTTGACATTATCTCGTCGTGTTATTTTTTCTGTCATTTATTCGTGGAACCATCGATTTTATAATATGGCACGAAACACGACAGGACACCCACCTGTTTGGATATTGTTGTGTCATATCTGTTTGCCTATCTAACTTAACTAGGTATGTAGATTATATGCGTATAGGGTGGAAATAATGCACGTATTTTACCTGTACTTTACAGTTTTGACGCGAGTAATCGCTTGATTCGCTTGTAAAAATATTGATTTTCGTTGTAATGGATGCGTTTGTTTATTTACTCGATGTTGTTGTACTATTAATAGTCCTCTTTGCAAGGCGCGTTTTCTTTTATTTTTCCGTTATGTAATTTTGGAATTCTATGTAAATGCTACTACATAGAACGCACCTTCAATGACGAAGTTCGCTTCATCAATCAACGGTGAATGTTTGCGTCATATCGTGTTTAAAACTCTTTAATTATCGATAAAATGATATTTATACTTTAAATGCTTTTTAAGACATAAAATTTTTATTCGATTATTAGCTGTCTACGGTATTCACTTAAGACATTTTATTATTATCATTTCTCTAGTGCTGTAAAATAGAAAACAGCTAAAATTCTATCTCCACATACTTACTAAGTATATCATAGTTTGAATATCTTCTAAACTTTTTACTTTGTATAGAGTACAAGCTTATTTTTAAAATTATTATTAAAAAAAATTAGTCCACCAGCAGCTATTTTACTTACAATTAGTGCAACTCGATCTAAGTTATGCTTCTTTTCTAAACATATTTTCCGTTCTTTAAAATTTCTTACTGTATACACACATTATAAAAGAAATAATAACACAAGTACGAAATTATTGCTTCAGTTAGGCGGTTGATACGTTCTGAGCAGATGGTGTTCGAGTTCTGGCTGCGACAACGATCGTGGCCTGGAATATTCGTGGAAGTTGCGTCTTTGATATCAGGGAACTTTGAGACGAGCTGCGTAGTGTAATTTATTTGTCAACCCTCACAGGTGGCCTAATTTGGTGTCTTGTGATGTTCCTCCTAGTTTCTAAAACTCTGTTCATTCAATCTTCGAATTGTTTGAAATCATCTATCATTGTCTATTCGTGGATTAAGATGATAAAGACGGCCACTTAGTTATTGTCATCTAATCGAGAAGAAAGAGACTGGTACGTTTTCATATAAAAAACTGTATTAAATTACATTATACGGGGTGAGTTTTTTATCTTGAAACAACGGAATATCTCTAAAACACTGCATCATATCAAAAAAAGATCTTAATAAGATTTGTCATAATGTAGGGGGCTTACTGAATGGTGCCGAACACAATCCCCCACCTCACCGTTCAGAGTGGAAGAGGGGACAATTTTGAAATCGTAAATGGGAACCCCCATTTAATATTGCAGATTCAGATTCTACGCCATCAAGTATGTAGTTTTTGTTTGAAACTCCTTTTTCGGTTTGTAACAGTTTGGGTTGTAATCCCAAAAAAGTTACGTCTAGAAAAAATACTCAAAAAAGAGAAAACATGATTTTTTGTATTATCTGCCCAATATTGAAGTGTAGGAAATATTCCATGATCAAGAACTTCATGGTGATGATTCTCAACATCGAGTAAAATTTTATCAACGAATACAAAATAATCCCAATTTTTTTGCTCGAGTATTTTCTAACGAGACGACATTCACAAATCACGGTATACTAAATTGGCACAACATGCATTACTAGAGAATCGAAAATCCCCGTTGGTTGCGCCAAGTTGAACATCAACATCCTTGGAACGTAAATATTCGGTGTGGAATAATTGGCAATAAGCTTATTGGTCCATATTTTATCGATGGGAACTTAGATATTGAAAAATATCGAAACATTTTGCAGAAACAACTTCTAGTTTTACTTGAAGACCTTCACTTGGATTTACAGCAAACAATAAGGTTCGAAAATTACGGTTGTCCAGCACATTATTCAGGAATAACACGAGAAGTATTAGATCGAGTCTACAGTCCTCGATGGATCGGAAGAGGTGGTGCAGTGTCTTGACTTGCAAGATCGCCAGATCTTAGTTTCTCTTACTTCTTCTTGTGACACCACTTAAAATCTGAAGTTTATACAGAAGTGCCAACCTCCAGGGAAAACATGATTTAGCAAATCACCAACGCTTGTTCAAGGATTACGGCGGAAACACTTATCAGTTATGTGCAATCATTCCAATTGCGAATAAATAAATGTATCGAAGTGGTAGGGCACATTTTTGAACACATTTTCTGAAATGGTGATAAGTAAAGTTCTTCGTTATTGAATGGCTTTTTGAAATGTTATTGTAATGTTGAACTAAAAAAAACACAAAATCATGTTTTCTCCTTTTTGAGTATTTTTTCCTAGATCTTTACAACCATGTTTCTTTGGGATTACAGCGCAATCTGTTACAATCTGTTAATATTTGATGGCGGAGAATCCGAATCTGCAATTGGTGTTTTAGAGATATTCAGTTGTGTCAAGATAAAAAACATACTGAGGATGATATTGAGGATGATATTGATGTATTTTCGTTCAATATAAATCAGGGAAACGTCAAATTTGTTGTTGAAATGTCTACATACATCATCTTATCTTGATTACAAAACATTTTTGGGTGCTATTGAGCATTCCTTGTGTGTGGTTGTAAAAAAATCAGCTTTACCGCGGAATTGTTGAGAAAATCTTTAATGAAATTGGCAATACCTTCTGCCACAATTCTCTTATAACTACTAGAATTTAACTATGGTTTAAAACTTAAAGATAAAGCTAAACTGAAACACGGCTCCGAATTAATATTAGTTTCATAATACAAATTCAGCTAGTATTGTTAATTGTTTGGGGTCTGATGGAAACTATAAGACGAAACCTTGAGATATTAATTTTAGGTTGCTCATGTGCAAGCTGTACTTATATTTGCTTATAGCATACAGTTCAACATTACTAACTTACGTTGCCTTTACAGTATTCCTCATTAATACTTAAATAAATCATTACTCATGGTTTCCCTTGTGTGTAAAATAATCTGCTGTCAATGGTTCAGAGTTGACACCCATTAGTCTAGGTGTTGTCTAGTTGTAACCTGTTACTACTGGAAAAAGTGCATGAATATACTAATGAGGAGAGTTCATGCAAAATTAGACATATCCACATAATGTAGTTTCGAGAAAAACGAAAACAGAAAACAGTTTATTCTAAGAGTATTGCAATTATAATCTTGCAACTTATATGACAAGTAGTATACAAATAATATTTTTAACATTGTTATGGTCACGGAAAATGTAGGTACTTACGTCCTTTGATGAAAAAATGAAAAAAAACTGGATATATACCTATTGTTTTGCGTGAATGCAAGTGTTATTGGCAACACAGTGTTGCTGCAAGTGTGTCTGGCTTTGTTTAATAATATAATTCACATGTACGTATATCTATCTACATATTATTATTTTACGAGAAAAAGAGATTAGAAAAATGGTGCTCTGAAATTTTTTTATTGACAAATTGAAATGAAGAATACAACAGGAAGCAACAAATACAACAACGGTATGGTCGTCTTTCAATCACAGACAAGTTCAGTTCCTTTACTATGCTCTGCGTTGTCTTTTTCTTCTTGCGTCTGTGATATATCCTCGATAAAAATTTTTTGTTTTGCTCGATATACTAAGTTTAATTTTCAAATTGGATATGTATGCTTTTGACTGAACTGGCCATATTGTGGTTTAAATTACTATGGGATAAAGCTGACTTTGAATCATTATGAGCATTGTGATGCAAATGACCAAGAACATCAAGAAATCATATCAAACTAAATTTTGGCCAAAACTGGAGATGTCTGATTTTGCATGAACGCTCCTCCCCCTCAATTATCTGACGAGATTTTAGAAGAACTATAGCTATTAAGCTGCTTTGCACACAGAAACAGGTCAAGTTCTGATAATAAACAACAGGGAAAATCTGAAACTTTGCACCTCTTTGTATTTTAGTAAGATGTGTCATACATCAATCGTAGTGTCCCGTTATCAGGTCACAGGCAGACTTCAATCTTTGCAGTTTACATATTACATACACAAAACATTCTACAGCATTGCTCATAATTGTTGGGGGTTGCTCCAACTCTTCGAATTGCACCCATACTGTCTCCATCTTGTTATTCCTTCTGTATGCTCAATATACCTGCCACATCCATACAGATGGATATTAGTTTTTTTTATTCATTTTCATATTAAACTATGGTAATTGTATTGTATTGTAAAAGAAGGGTCATGCAGGCTCTCTAACCTCACCTCACTGCGACCTGTTGATCCATTGTGAATATCCCATTCTTTCAGTACCCTTCTAATCCGATGTTCCTAACGAATCCCAGGATTAGTTTGGGTGCCAAAGCCTTAATCTGTTCAGGCGTTACAGTCGCCTGTCCTAGATGCTGAATCCTTCTCCGGCCCAGTGCTTCGCACTCGCAAAGTATGTGCTCGGCTGTTTCAGATCTCAGTTCGCAAAAGCGACACAAGTCTTGATCAGCTTTGCCCATCTTTCGGAGGTGGTACTTTAGAGAGCAATGACCAGTAAGTAGGCCGGTAGTCTGATTTTCTTAGATCAAGAAGTCTTTTATTACTATTTGGCGAGCAGTCGATGAATTTCTTCGCCTGTGTTTGGGGGTTTTCCTCCAGAGGGATGCCATTTCTTGTGATTCCCAATCTTTAAGTTCCTTCTTGAGCTGGTGTTTTGACATGCCAAAGAAGGGTTCGGGTTCAAAGAAGTGCATGGTTACGGCTTGTCTAGCAAGTTCGTCCGCCATGTCATTTCCCTTGGTATTCGTGTGCCCTGGAACCCACATTAGGAGTGGCTAGAACTTTCAGAGCGGTCTGGCTATCGGTGCATATACAGATGTTGGCATCCTAACTGGCAAACTATGGTAAACTTTGCTAATTCACAATTGTTATGTGTCAATACGCCTACAATCCAAGTGATTGTACGTGATAAATACTAGGTTTTGGTAAAAGTGTAGGAGTACTTATGAACAGTTTCCGCTATAGAAATACTGCTTGTAGCTAAAGGACCTTAGTCATGCTTCCTAAACAAATACCTGAAATTGTATCAACTAAATTTCAAATTTTTTGGTTCTAGTTTTGCATGTTGCTAACCATTATTTGTTTAACTATGCAAATTAGAATTTTACAAATTTGAAGACGATTTAATAGCAATTGAGCTTCTGTCTTAAGTACTGAAACTAGTTGCTAATAATAACTAAGTTACAGAATACAATTAAAGATTGAACATATTGGAAACCTTTTTGAGCTTGTGCTTTTTTGCGGTAAAATTGTGTGATAATGTAATTAGGAACTCATTTCACAAACGTCAGATTGGATCAGGTCTGTAGATGAAACACTGAAAAGAAAGCAAGGGAAAATGAAAATGTGGAAGAAAGCCAGTAGAACTCAATTTATTGTCTGTTATAGTGGTATCAACGTTTCAAAACACATTGAGAAATTATCGGAAACATTATTGTTTACATACTTATAGAATCCAGATAGAAGAACTGCAGCTGTGTATATACTTAGCAACAACGGAACTTATTCAATTTCGTTAATATACAACATTGTTGTGCCTGCAAAGATGAGATTGTTCTAGTGATTACGGAGGAACCTATTCCTACTAATTCTTGAAAAGTTACACAACAATGTGATAGCTATGCTACATCAATGTCAGTATTAATTGTGATTCGCGCAATTTTGTGTTGTTACATTGATATCCGAATAGAAATTTAATAGAAGATTAGAAGTTTGATAACAACAGAATACAGCCGCTGATTGAGTTAAAAAATGCTAGAGTTCAAACATTTTTGATCACCTGGATATTTGCGCATCTGTGATACTTGTTTTGTAGCTACTGATAACTGGAGATGATAAGCTAAATGTGCTGGTAACAGTGTGATGGAGTTTTAGACGTGTTTGTTGAGTTTCTGTGGGAATATCAGATAGTATGGCATGTAAGCGTGCATAACTTCTAGTAATTAGATACATATTTGCAAAATTGTGAAAATTTTGATGAACCTAACTATTAATTCAAGTTTGTTGAGGTTTTCGCAAATGAAAATACATCCTTCCGTAATTAAAAAGTTATGAAACTCGTGGAAAGCTCTCCACAGATTATTGGTTAACGAAAAACCTGCGGAATAGAACCCACAATATCTATTCGCCAAATCAAGCACTTGGCAATGATTTGGTAGCACTCTCATGTAATTGGTCGTGGTTTCGACTTGTTATACCAGAATTATACCAAGTTATTACATAGTATCTATTTTCTTGCAATTTACTTTCGAGAATGATCAATTCTAATTCAAGTGTCTAAAAATAGTTAAGTTGTCATTTGCAAAGGTTTAATAATCATGTGTTACATGATTATTATCATGTTACACGAAAATAAAACTCATAAAGACGCTTGTCTTCTTTGAAAGCATTTGGTTATGATTTCGTTAAATTAGGAAACAGTGGATAAAAGCTATACAGATACAAATTTTTAAGGTACGATTTTTTCTACAGGCATTTCTACATATATTAATTAAATTATAATGGCGTGATATGTTAGTCCCAATTAGGCATAATATGACTTGGCAAAACTACATAATATATATTGGTCACGCTATGTTTTGTTATGGTTCACGCTTGATATTAAGCTATGACGTTTTAATAGCGTGGTAACGAAGAGGTTATTACCGAAAACATTAATAACGATAAATTTTTAATAATCGTGAGCTTGCAATCTCTCAATCGTACATACTTCCATCTTTGTAGCTGCGTTTCTCTCCAAGTTGACGTAATAACTTCGAAATTAGTACCTACCTATTTTCGTGTCAATAAGTTTTTAAAGCTTCCTCTGACAAAGTAAACCAAAAACTTTAATTAACATTTTAATTAGGAGTTATAAGTTTGTTACGGTGGAAATCATTTAATTGCGTTTAATTTACTTTTATGATCCTTGAAAATCTCTCGTACATATGTATGTACATACGACGGTTTGATTTTCAGAGTGTTTACCGTTGATATATGCAGGTACAGTTTTGTGTGTATCACGTCACGTGTAATATGCTATAACGTCTACTATAATCATTCATGCAATTAAAACCTATAAGCAAAAATTAACTATATACACGGTGTACTTGAAAATGATTGAATAGCTAGTATGACACAAGTTCTTTCCAATGGAAGAAGGACACTGGTTCTGGATGGTTATGAAGGCCACTTGCAAAGTTGATTTAAAACTGTTAATGCTGTTAATTATTTAAGAACGAAAAGCAGAAAATGATGTAGGAAGTATTCTTTGTGTATACACATAAAAAAGGAACTATTACACCGAAGCTAAGTACATGAGATGATCCTTCAATGAAGGCTCTTCTTTTTCAATAAGTTAGTATTTACTTGCCCCGAATCGTTTTCAGGATTTTCAAAAAGAACCCACAACGAGCGTCAATGCAAGAATTTTCGGGTCTTGTTATTAAATTCAAAACATTAGTCAGGCTATGGGTAGTTTCGAGCGCAAGAAATTCTGGCATTAGAGATCAATGTTACGACACCCAAATTAATTCTAGCAAGTAGCCAGAAAAACTTAATAAAACTGAGCTTCATAGATCCGTATATACAAGCTGGCGCAAAAGTAATGTCATAATTTGAATTGGCTGCCATTTTGTTATAAATAAAAAAAACGAATTTTGTTTTCATAAAAAGATTATTTGAAAGTGTAACATTGATGAGATTGATTGGAAAAAATTATATCGCTCAAATGGCCAGCTCCCGAGTTGATGCAAAATTTCGCTCGTTTTGCGACATTTTGAATTGTTGCTCTTGAAACATCTGGCTCCAAAGTGACGATTTCTTCTTCAATATTAGCTTTCAAGACTTGCAATGTTAGTAATTTCTTCTGGATCTCGACAGCCAATTCAAATCTCCAAAACGGGAGATCATACGACCTGTTGTTGTCTCAAAATCTCCATAGTTGCCCGAGCTGTGTAAACGGATGCTACGTCCTGTTGAAAAAAAACTCGTTTAGCATCTGTTTGTAACGATGGCACCACTGGGTCGCAGTGGTGCCATCGGCGCCTTCAAAGAAATAAGGCCCAATCACTTTTTCACTGCAAATGCTGCACCAAGCAGTCACTTTGAGGGGATGCCATGGCTCTTCTTACATTTCTTCTGGATTATCTATGCCGCAGAATCATCATCATCATCATCATATCATATCATAAAGGTCAAAGCACAGTGATATTTGGCGTCATTTGCTAAATTCGCAGCCAATTGAAATTATGACATTACTCTTGTGCCACCTGTTATATTTATTCCTGTAATGCAACAAAAAAATTACCGGACGCATAATAATCGAATCAGTGAAGATATTATTCGTATGTTATTGGTTTATTGGCATAATTTTTGTAAAAGATTTGATATCGTAGTAAACGTAATACAGCGGTTGTGAAGATATCAACATCTCATTGGGGTTGACATGTTACTTCTTGTGGGGGTACTTAAAAAGCAAAGTATACGTTAGTAGACCAGCGAATTTATAAGAATTAAAAGAAAGAATTTGCCAGAAGATACATATACCTCCTGAAGTTATTGACCATGTTCAACAAAAATTTATTAATCGTCTTGGTTATTGTCAGGTAGCTAATGGTGAACAATTTCAACACTTACTTTTATCATTAGGTATCATTAATTTTAGAAAAATGAATAATAATAATAAATAAAATAAATAATGTTTTTTTCATTTCTTTATCAAATCTACATACTCTAATGTAATCATATTTTTAACGGTGTATGTAGAATAATGACACGCTCTTTCCATTGGCATGATCGAAATTGGGTGTTGCGATTTAAAGAAATTATCAATGACGTTATATCTCGAAAGGCGATTATATCACAAATATTGCTTCTATGTCGAAAAGTGCCTTTGTTTTAAACGAAATCGATGTCTTAGAAGTTTTTTTCGAAAAACTATCAATTTCAGAAATAATGAATTTATTCGTTATTCGAAAGCACTGATACTCATGCAAAATATGTATTTCTATGATCTATTGCTTAGGAGGTTAATTGTTTATTAACAGTTCAGTTGATTCAATTGATCACAAAATATCAATTTACAAATAATTAGGTAATTATAATGAAAATACGTCGCAAATAATGTCATTTGCCATTTCTTTCGTAGAATATTCCAGTCGATGTTTTACAGTACTTTGTTATCATATGCAGTCCATTACTGTTGGAGTTTATCGTTATAAGTGAAAAGGAAGTTGTTGTGATAACAATATTGTTCGGTCTTTAAACTGTTGTGTTCGCTATTACGGAAAAAAAAGAATCCATTCTAAATCAAATGCCCATTCTGTGGAAGTTCCCTGCAGCTGTGGGCGTTAAAACCGAGCGATATCGAACATACAAACATTCAGCTTTTTTATTTCCAGTGTTAACGGAATTGCTGTATTGTGTAATCAAACAGCAAATCGAAATAATTCAATGTTATGTTTGGTGTAGGCGTACGGGGGAGTTTCACTGGTTTTCGTAGGTATATTAATTAATATTTGCATATACCTAACAAGGGGTGGTAGAAGCAGTACTAGACTTTGTTGATAATGGTAGTTAAATGGATAAGGTTACGCAATAAAAAAACTTAAAATTATACGAATTTTTTGTTGGTTTTGTTTGACTCAGTGTTTCCCTTTTGAAAATGTTCTCCGATATTATGCTATGAATGAATTATAAATAGTTTGTTGTGGGGAGATTAGTTATCTCTTGCAACTTATTTTTAAATTATGCTTTGAACCTTTTAATCTAGATATATATTTATGCCAGAACGGGTTGATACTGTTAGATGTGTTAAAAATACAATTCTACGGCAAATTATTTATAGTCAGTATAAAAATAAATTCTTTTTGCATCCCCTGATTACTAAATGCGTATTGATTTTTATTGAGACTTTTTAATTAAAAACACAAATCGATTATTCCCAAAAAGCATCAAAACTGATCTACAACTATGTTGATCTATCAGTGGCGTCAGACGTTGCTCCAACAAAATGGTAAAGATAGGGTGTCTCCTCATGGACTTGTAGATAACGAATCTTCAGCTACATATGATCACAACAAAATACTTCGCTAAAAAATGAGGCAAATGGAATTTGGCAACCTGAAACTTAAGTGGATAAAAAGTGCATGAAGCAGTGCATTTTGGCATATGGTAGCAAGACAAAAGAAAGTAATTTGAGGACGGCAAAATATTTAACGTAGAGTGTCCCAGATATTTTCTAAAATATGGCGATTACTTCTTTTACTATTTTTACTAAATGGAATTTATATCCAAAACTTTACCCCATTTGGATCTCATAAAACTTAGTTTCTATTCATTAGATATAAAACTGAACCCATAAACAAATCTTTCTAATTTAAATAAAAGTTTTATAAAATTGGAGCATCCGTACAAATCCATTTTACCTTTTCAGAGATTAATTTTATATTTTCCACGAAATAAATTATTTTCATGAGCCCTCTACACCGACGCTTGCGAGGAAAGTACAAACACACAATCTCTACTAATCGTATTTGCTGTCTACCATTCGTATTATTTTCTATTTCCATAGACGTTGTGCTCTATTTGTTTAGATGTACCTACTTGACAGATTGATCCATGCTGGCGTACGAATTTCAGCTTGCACAAGCAGTCGGTGGGAATGGAACTCTCATCTGGAAATTATAGCAGGCGTTCTTCGTTCTTCTTTCTTCTTGATATAAAGCATCTTGACATTATGTTGACGTGATTATTGCGGCACTCATTTTGTTTCTTGCAAGTAAATAGGAAGTGATATAAATCGTTTTCTTTCATCTATACATTTTACCGTTTATGCTGTTGAGATGCGTATATAAAATATTGTGATTTATCGAAATATATAACTGATCAATATGAAAAATATCTAATTTTATAAATATAATTCTGATATTAAAAGTAATAATACAATAAATAATGAAATAATAAAACCAAACAATTTCAATTAATAGAATTGAACTGATTATTCATCCGATATGATTAATAGAAGAATAATACTGCATGACATGGAAACTGCAACACCAAGAAGGGGTGCAAATTTTTTGACCAAACTTGGTAGAAACGTATAACTAGTCAAAGGTAATAATTGATTAAAATTTTGTTGCGATAGATCAGGTGGTCATGGCACATCTGACACTTCATTCAGTTTTCGCTGACATTAATGTGTGGTTTATTTATTGTTTGTTTCAAATTAATTTCAACGCTTTTGTCTTATTATACCTTTTTTTAACGTGTTTAAAGAGTTTTATTATGCCTAGAGTGCGGCAACGTGGAAATTATCGCCAATTAAGCGAATTCGACAGAGGTCGAATTGTTGGTTTGCGAGAAGGTGGTTTTTCATACAGGGAAATTGCAAACCGCCTTAACCGGAACCAATCCACCATTATGCGCTGTTATCAATCTTGGACTAGGGAGGGTCAGGAAAGACGCCAAAGAGGAACCGGAGGCCGAAGAAGAACTAATGAGATACAGGACCGCCGCCTTCGCCTAATTGCATTAAGAGACAAGTTCTCCAGTACCAGATCAATTGCTGACGTGTGGTTAGGTAATCAAGGTCGTCCTGTAACCCTTCGAACCGTTTATCGTCGAATTAGGGGTTTCGGCTTACAATCTTGTTGTCCACATCTTGTGTTACCACTTACGGCTCAACACCGACAGCAACGTTTGGAGTGGTGTAGATTGCGAATGCATTGGAACGTGGAGTGGCATAAGGTGGTGTTCAGTGATGAATCGCGATTTTGTCTAGGGATGCATGATGGCTGTATGAGGGTCAGACGAAGACGTGGGGAACGTCGTGATATTCAGTTTTCCGTTGAAAGGCATGTGCATCGAGCAGTGGGTGTTATGGTATGGAGTGCTATGCTGCTCCCATATGCTATAGCATATGGGAGTAGGTCTCAGTTGGTGTTCATCCAAACCACCATGAACGCCCAGCGTTACATTGATGAGATGGTAGAACCCCATATTCTTCCATATCTTCAAACGCTCGAAGACCCACTTTTCCAGCAAGATAATGCCCCTCCCCACCTAGCGAGAATTTATATAAATCGCTTCGAAGAGGCTGATGTCAATATCTTGCCATGGCCACCCAAATCCCCCGACCTCTCGCCAATAGAACATGTGTGGGACATTATGGGACGAAAACTTATGAATTTAGCCAATCCCCGCAGACACTAATAGCTGTCCGGCATGAATTACAGGTTGCTTGGGACACCATACCCCAAGAGGATATCGACCACCTAGCCGAATCAATGCCACGAAGAGTGAGGGAGTGTGAAACTAATAGGGGCGGTTCAACACATTATTAATAAAAATTATGTTAAATTGTGTTAGTCTTTTGTTTTTTTTTCTTTGAAATTTTAATCAATTATTGCCTTTGACTAGTTATACGTTTCTATCAAGTTTGGTCAAAAAATTCGCACCCCTTCTTGGTGTTGCAGTTTCCATGTCATGCAGCATATTCGATGCTTCTATGTAATCGTCGATATTGTTTAATATTTAAAGTTTACAGAGTAATTTAATTATTGCATACTTTAATTATTAAAATACAATATTTGTTAAACATCTTCTAAGATGGTACGATTTCATATAAATAAACTCTATGGAGTGTGTTAAAGTATAGTTGTCAAAATGAAGCAGTGTTGATTTAAAAGCCAGTTACATTAAATATCCTCGCAAATGTTAGAAAGGATTTTGAAGACTACTTTGGCAAATATTTAATAAATTAAATATTACCCAACTCAAAAAAGAAGAGCCAAGTTAACTTTGTGGTAACCTTTGCCTTGCAGCCCTATTGTTGCAGTTCCACGTGCATGCACATGCACACGTATCCCTCTGATTCATAGTCTTGCCACTTACACCATTACAGCCAGATTTAGGAAGGAAATAAGCCAGCTAAAGTTCATCGTTAACTTATAGAGATTTATGGTGAAAGAAAGAAAGTAGGTTAGACAATTCAATGATGGACGAACCAATATTTATAACGAAGAACGAAGAGGGAGGCGTTCTGTTGTCAATGATGGTTTGGTTCGAAAAATGAATGAAAAAAATCGTGAAAACAGACCGTTCACAATAAGAATGCTTAGTAATGAGTTTCCACAAATTTCAAAAGCTTTTTTGCACGAGATTTTCACAAATCGCTTAAATTGTCGAAATTTCTGCTCCTGTTGGGTTCCGGAAATTCTGACAAAGCCGCTTGGCAGTGCTTTCGCATTTTTTACCCGATACAGTGTTGAGGTAGATGAATTCTTATACGGTATTGTGACCGGTGATGCAATTTGACTTTGTAATGTCACTTCAGAATCAAAACAACCGATGGAGTGGACGCTCTCACATTCCCTCAAAAAACAAAAATTCAAAACAACGTTCCCCACACGAAATGTTCTGGGACAGGCAGGGCATTCTGCTGGTTGAGTTCCTTCTCAGAGGTGAAACCATCAATGTGGAACAATACTGTGAAACATTGAGAAAACTTCGTGTTGATAAACATTGAACATTGTGTTGATTCACGACAACGCACGTCCCCATTTTGCAGCGGTCACTCGAAAGCTAATTGAACAATTCGGTTGGGTACAGTTCGATCACCTGCCGTACAGCCCCAATCTCGCACGTTTTTTTTCCGATTACCACTCATTCTTTAACTTGAAGCGTGATTTTGGAGAAAGGCGCTTTTACAACAATAACGACTTAAAAATTATGTTCTGCAGTGGCTGTCATCACAAGAGGCGTCTTTCTATACAGAGCGCATAGAAAATTGGCTTTCTGCTATGACAAATGTCTGAACAATGGTGGCAACTATATATGTATGTAGAAAAATAGTTTAAGAAATCCTCTTTCATGTACAAATAAATTTTGTTTTGAAAAAAAAATGATTTATGAGATTTTCCAAAACGGTGCTTACTTTTCGGACACGCCTTCTATTTTTAACACCCCTCTGTGTAACGTAAATAAATTATTTTTACTGTTTCTAACTAAACTTATTATTTAATCTGCGCAAAGTCATGTTCCCAGTTTTTGATTTTTTCCCACGATGTAATATTTTCGTTTGCATTTAAATTGTGGTTATCATTCCTTGGAGATCAAACTATTTTTTTCATTTTATTCTTCAATTCCATTTGATCTATTTCATGATGTTTAATTCTATGTTTGCTTTTATATATCTTCTCGTCTATTTCTAGTCTCCATCCGCATTCCTCCTCACATTTACTTGGATAGATATTAGCTTTGAAAAGCCTATTGTTGTGTGTCACTAATGACGCAAAATAAAAAAAAAATATGAACAGTTTAGGAAAAACCAGATTATAATGTGATTAAATTTTTTACAATGGTTATCTAAATAACCCACCCTGAACCCTTACCTGTAATTTCCCAATTAATTAAATGTGTGTTGGTGTGTGTGTTTTTCGTATCCGGTATCCTCTTGTGCGCGTTACAAACTCCTCCCTGTCGTTTCCAATCTTGTTTTTCTTTTTTCGGGTTTTCTTTACTGTTCACTAGTTTAATTTTGATGGTTGAAGGTCTAATGGGCACTTATAAACTTTTACTTGCTTTAGAATGTTATATTTTCGTTCAAATAGATTTTCGTGACTTATTTTGTCTGTCAGTCGTCAAAACTTTCTAAACAACTGTCCCCTCCCTTTTGTTTCTCCGTTTCACCTAGGCCTACCACTCCGTAAATTTCCAAATGTACTGCTTAATATTTTTTAAAGATGATTTTCGTAATTCCAGCTTGAATTTCATGTTTGTTGTGCCGAAATGGATGTAATTATGTATTGTATGTGTTTGTGATGTGTTTTTACAATAAATTTTGAAAAAAGTTTTCACATTATAATCTGGGTTTTTTAATTTTTCCCCGTGCACGCCGTTGGCTGGAGTTTTTTTTTAACTAATGTAATTGTTTAATTTAATTTAATTTAATATATTTTTTTTTATTTAAATTTAACACTCCTAACACGAATAAGGATATAGTGCGAATAATAGCAATAATAACATAACACTATGTTGTTTTAAAATAGATTAACCGTCATGCTCTTTAGGCCAGAATTGTCGGCTGGCATCTGCATGATAGGAATCGCATAAACTGGCAGATAACATATTACGGAATATTTTGCTACATTCTTTGTCTTTGACCAGAACTCCATCCAGCTCTTGGAAAGCCTCTGGTGTGTTGGCATAGAGTTGACACCTAGAGTCATTACAGACCATTTGAATTTGTGATGTTCACGGGTATCACAACATGGTTTTAGACAATTGTATCTACTCAAATCTTGGCATCTAATCCTAATTAACTTAACTGGTGAGCTACATCGTAAATTCCCACTGCATTAGCACTTCATACGTTGTTTTATATTAGTTTAAAACTCTACTTGAGAACGCTTTTAATTTTCTAATATGCATGGCAGATTTGCTTTATTATTTCTGTGAACAGAAAAAAATATTGTGCCCTTAAGCTCAGACTTTTGTTGAGACTTATGAGAAAATGTGGTAACTTCATGATGACATCGACAATCGAAAAAGACACCAAGATGAACATCGGTTCTCTTTGCTCTAGTTATTCAACTATGCATCTTTATCGAAAAAACTAACTGATGCCAATAAGCAATAGTAATAATAGTTGAAACTTTAACTTATCCATATATTCCGGAAACATCAGCCACTAATTTCCGGAATATAATAAATTTAAGTAATGTTTGAAACAAAACAAGACCATCATAAAGTGCATACGTTCTAGGAGGCGTTATATTATCCGGGAAACTTACCGAATAAAATCCGTTGCTAACTAAGTAAGCAAAACAGCCTTTTATCTGTACTACAATACAGTACAACTCATACGAACTCATGCATGATATAGCGTCAGGTATACCCATGGGGTAATTATAATAACCACTAAAATCATAATATAACGCCTTCGTGAAAGACATAGTTAGTGGTATACTTCACTAACTGGATACGCTATACCTTTGCTCTATCGTGCAGGCAGAATTACATTATTACGTAGTTCTATTTTGTACGTCAACCTGACGTTCAAAATCAAAATAATCCAGCTTAGTCTACTAAACTTTTTTTTTAAACAAATTGCAAGTTTAGATGTCAATAATTGTGAAATTTTTAAAAGGCGGCGGAAATTAATATTTGCTCTTTGTGTAAATGCTTACAAAAGCCGAAAAACCATTTAGGTAACAATAGTTCTGTTTTGCGAAGCTTGTCTACGATGGCAATGTCTACGTATGCAAGTACTAAATAGGTTTAACGAAATCTTATTGATTTTGAATTTAATTCAACTAAGACGACACATTTGATGTTTAGTGGTTTTCGGTGTGTTAGCGGTGAGTGGTTGGTAGGTATTACGCGAGAATAATAAATCAATATCTGCGGTCTCAAACCAAAAATATTTAGGATGCTACATATGTATTTGCTAGCATCATAGTGACACCATTTTATTATTAATTAAAACGATTTATTGAGTTCTGAGTTTAAATATTTTAGCATGTCATGGGTAATCTAAAGTAATGTAAAATATTGATAAATAAAAAAAAATGGTTATTTATATTTATAAAGATCTACAAGTTATTAAGTGTTATTGCTTCATAATGAAATAGCAGGAATTTCATGAAATTTAGGTGATTCAATGTAATGATAATAGTAGAGTAAACTGCATACAGATATCAGTAAAGTAACCAGTATAACTACAGACAGAGACATTTTCTGCGCAATTGCCTGAACTGAAAGTCCAAATAGATGAATAGCTACAGCTATTTAAGAAACAGAGGATTTCTTGCAAATATTAGTATGAATGTTACTAGTGAGGTGGGCACTGAATCTGTTGTTGTCAAAATGATCGAATCAATGGTCACAAAATAAAATCATATGTGCAAGCATACGCTACTCTACCCTGAATGTATTAGCCATGAAGTAATGTGTCCACAAAAGGGGCTCTTGCCTGGTTGTGGATAAAATCTTCAATACTTTATCAAGCCTTAGCAATAAGCAAAATATATGTATTTTTATGACCTTTTTTAACTTATCTTATTATGCAGATAGTTTTTCCACTATTTAGGTCAATGATAACACTGCAATTCGAACAAAAGTCAAATTTATTCCAAAACCTTTACAATATACATATATAATCTGGTTTTCGTAACAACTTCGTCAGTGGAATAAAATTGACATTTGCCTAGCCATGCCTATCAACAAAATTATCTACAGACAAAGAAATTCAGTGGTATATAGGATTATGTTTACAATATAGTGGACAATTTAAGATATTTTGAAATGTAAATTTATAATCATAACACTAATGCTCCTTATATCAATGTATTTTTTTGTCAAGCTCTAACAATTCTGTTCAAGGACTAGGGAAAAACATGGCATAAAAACCTAGTCAAGAGCTTAATTTTATAAAATTCAGGCGTGATTAGGTGATTAAATTATTATAAATAATACTTAAATTTTCTATATCTGTTCTAAAATTGACCGCGTTATTTTCTTTTTTAATGTATGTATATCATTTTCATATATTAATCTTTTTTATAATTTTCAAAATCAAAGTTATGTCGTAATTCTTTAGAATGCTTAGAGAAAGCAGTTTCCGCGGTTATGTTATGCGTTACAGTCGTCTTTTTAAATACTGTCTAGTTTGCCCTACGTAACATTTATTACAGTCTTTGCATTCTAATTTATGTACGACATTACTTTGATTATCTTTTTTAAACTTAGTTTTTAAATTTGTAAATAACTGTCTGTTATTGTATGGTGTAAATGTAATGTTTATATCTGATTTTTTAAATTCGTATTTAATTTTGTTACTTTTGGATAACTATTTTTGTCCAAAATTGATCTAACTTTGCTTAAATTCTCTTTCCTAAAATCAGGATGTGCTAATTTAATAATAATATAATAATAAGCAAACATAACTACCTAAACATCTATTCAGAAAAAATTACTATAGCACAAATCACTAAAAGCAGAAAGCCTACAGTAGTTAGATATGATTCGTTAGTATCTGGGAATGCAGCAAGAAGCTATGATAGGCGTCATTAATCGAGAGCAAAAATTCAAGTAAAGAGACTTTGTTTGCCATCTTCAAGTTCTACAAGAATTACAAAGGTGATGAAACTAAAAGTCCACTTTGTCAAAGGTTTGACTTAAAAAAAAAAACAAGTTGAAGTGGTAATTCAAAATTATCAAAGGCGGGATTCCAATTAGACTACACTGCAGCTGTTAACTAGCCAAAACGTAAGGTTTTTGTGGGTTTAAGAACACATCCGGCAAAATTTCAAACCGAAATGCCTACACTTGAACAAAGTGCCTAGAAATGTATGAAACAACATAACGACGTTTCACGCGTATATAAAATTTCTCAGATAGTCTCGCAACATTAAAAGCATATATCTTTCAGTCGAAGATAACTGGAGCTGTTTGCCTATTCAAAAAATTGTGGTCCAACTAGACATAGTTATAGTGGTGTGAGTACCACACGAAGTAGAGGTAACAAGATGGTGTTGCTAAGAAAGGCAGGGCTTCTAGATTAACTGGACCAAAACTACTCCGTGATCTTACCAAAAGGCACATCAAGGCTACATTTACAAGAGATTTTGTCCGACTCACTGAAGCGAGATTCTTAAAATCTGATCAACCTATTATTCTGATCTGATCTCATCTAATTCAATCTGCTAATTACATCATTTAGAACCAGAAAGGAATTTATTTCCAAGAATTCCAATTTTAGTAATGGTGGATGTAGTGCCAGTCAATTAATGTCAATGAATTGAAAAAAATATTTAGATGTCTTTTACATCTTAATACTGACAGGAGGTATCGACAAAATTTTATTTAATTGTGTAATGAACAACATGGCAACCAACAATGAAGACGTTGAATCCTTGTTATCGCTACTTTTCCTACAAACTCGAAATGAAGAGTCAGTTAATTAATACGCATTTAATTATTTATTCCACAAATCTAAATACTATGTATATATTTATGGCTACATTGCTTTCCCATCGAAGATTTTCCAAGAAACACAAATGTACATAAATATAAAATCGTGAACGTCGTTTTGCGTATTTCAACCTGCTGCTTGGCTTGATCCAGTTCTCTAAATCAGCGCCATGCTGCTAGCAATCTTTCCTTTTTAAGATATCAGAGAAAAGAACGGTGAGCTTTCAGGATTTAATAGCTTACAGATGTTTCAAAACACCGCTGATGTTGCAGCATATGTTTTCGTTTTATTTGTTTTTCTGCTTTCGTCATCTATACATATTGATTTTATTGTTCTCTACATCCATCAGATGTTTTTCCTCTAATGGTCGCTTGATCTCAACATGTGTGTATATTACACACGCATTCATATACATACATACAAAGGATTTATAAATGAGTTTCCGATGAAAACAAGGATACCAGACCTGAATATATGTGTGAGTAATGCGATTCGTGGATGGATGACCTACTATATGTATGTAAACTGGGATAGAATGTCGTTAAGTAGAAAGATATAGAATTGTTTGTTAGAATCAGAAGATTATGTAAATCGACTATAATCTAGGGCGACTGCAACTACACATGCAGGACGTTGTACCAGACGATATTGCAGACGCTAAGAACGATAGTCTATAAGATATTTGCACTTTCGTATACTTCATTAATTATGTAAATTCAGAACCAAGATTGACGGAAGATTCTACGCATTTGGCGAATATTCTATTACCGCTCGTGTACCTATTTAGTTTACGCTGTTTAGATGGTGGAAATTAGCAACTGTTACTGCCGTAATAAAAAACTGCTGTTAGCAACTGCTTACGCCAACAATTTTATCTCGCGCAGCTTACAAGAGATGTAGAGGTGCTAGATTATCGGCTCATGTGTTTCAATTTCAATTCCGCATATGTCTGGAGTGCTTTTTGAAATTACAGATCTATGCTGCCGCAATTAATACTGAAACACAATAGCATGTAGGTATTGCTACGGGATCATTATTCTTAGCGTTTTGACATATTGGCATATCAATAATATGTGAATAGGTATATGTAGTTAGAACATGTTCACAATACCTATCGCCGAAGCAGCTTTTATTATGATTTTGTTCGTTGTTGACAGTAATAGAATATGATTTAATTCAATTTTATAGAGAATCCTACAATGATGATTGTACAATTATTGGTTGTACAAACTTAATTAAGCTGCAGTTTAATAGGAAGTACACCTAACTAGTGACTTTTTCGTATCAGGAATACTACTGATATATGACAAATGCATAAATGCTGTTTTATGGTTTCTCTGGGAGAATTACATCAAGATTAAACTGTTGAATTTGTAAACAAAAAGTTTCAATACTTTGCATAGAATTATTTTTTGTATCACATACCTCAAAAACTAGGATTTCGCGGAAGAAAATATGTGTATCGATCAATTCTGGTTCCACTTCTCTGGCTATGTCAACCTTCAAAACATGAGCATATGAAGCAGCATATTTTTTGTTTATAGAACCCAAATTGTATTCATTCGAACAGGAATTGGGTAGGTGTTAGTAGAAAAAGAACTGTAGGCTCCAGTTGGCTTTGTCAAACCATTAAATTCTGAAGAATTTGATTATATCATAGCCTAATATGTTTTATGAATTTGTATTTCCAGTAAAGATTTTGACTCAAATTAATTTTACAATTATAAATTGCTAATCTGCAGCACATCTTCCCTGTATCCACAATGTATTGGCAAGATCTTTGGTCAGTAAAGTAAGCAATGTGTAAATATTCTCCGAAAATAGTGAACATTCTTAGCTCAACCAAAAAGCTGCTCCAAACTCTACCAGGTAAAGGCTATCAGTCACAATAAAAGATGTTTAAAGTTCATGTATTATTATAGTTTTGGCTGCTATTAAACACTATAATGCAGCCAAGATGTCTTGGATTATTATATTTAGAGAATTGGATGAGAACAAGAAACACTTTTTTGGAATATGACAGATATTTCTACATTGTCTTCGTTCTAATATTAGTATTTTTCTCATACAAAGTAGTCATAGGAATCCAACAACTTAAAAAAATTGCTCTATTTGTAGATTCAACTAAAACTGACAGTTATACAAGAGAAGTGACAGTTGAACTTGAAAAAAATGTTGGAATGTTGGCCATTTTCCTTATAGATGTATGCTCAGTGAGTTTAGAGTGTTACGCCCAGAAGGAATCATTTGTTTAACTTGATTTTTTTTTTGGCAATGTGATAGTTTTGTATCAGAAATGAAACGATAACTTTTGCAAAATTTGTTTGGCGACCCGATAGCTGAGTACACTCCTGTCTAGGCATCGGCAAAATGAGATGGTCGATATCTGCTTGTGCATGCTTTAAATATAGTCAGTTTGATGCCAAAAAATCATGTTGAACAAATTACTGCTTCTGGGTGTAATACTCTAATGTCACTGAGTATGTATACATAGAAAACTAAATGTAACCAAATGTACGAAATCTTTGATAAAAATAATGACTTCCGCGAATTAAAGTTTATCACTATTATGAAGCATAGTTTTGTAAATCTATTTAAGATATAGTTTGTTCATTATTTCCTAGGTTAAAGATAACATTATCACCTTTTTCCCACTTTTGACCAAATTTCTAGCAAATGTAGTTTTCTGAGGTTTGTTTAATAGCAAATAGGAAAAGTTAGGCGATATTACTAGCCATAAAATACAAATAAATAAAGAAGCAAAAAATAATCGGTGTTTTTACAAAAGATATTTAAACCATTTTCTGGTTAATTAAAAATACATTTTTTATCTATTCGTAAATGAACTGATTTTTTTTATTTTTGCCTTCATGTGTTGTTAATGCGATATTTTTGGGAACTTTTTAATGTGTCCCTGAAGGAGATGTGCGTTTTTGGCGATCTAGTGCTTTGTTTTCCAATTATCTAGACAAACCTTTAGTGGACAGAACTGCAACTAAAATTGCAGTTTATGTGCGAAGGTTAGGATTTCCAGAAATATTCGTAAGACAGCTTTCAGAATGTTTGAATATTATTCGGCGACAACCACAGATTTATTTTCAATTTGACAAATTCTGCTGATACCATTCTTTAAGTGCTTTTTATTGCTACTTCTTTGTAGTGCTATTAAGCCTCTAATTTTGGCGGTATTTGTTTGAAATTTTTCTTGGGCTTTTAATAACACTGTTACCAAACTTCTCGTTACAAGTTTCTCAATGCAACATTTCCAATTTATTGAACAGATAATCATCAATAGCACCAAAACATTACAGCGGTCTATTAATTCTGGATACGTGGCTCAATGATGGGTAGATTATCGACAAATTTTTAAATATTTGTGTGTTTGAATTAGTTGAAAACCAAATTATAGGAATATTATTTCTTTTAGTAGTTAGTAGAATAGATTGTGATACCTTTATGCAGTGTTTTATTAGAGAAAAATTCTTTCCTTTGTCGCCGACTTCTAGGATCACCTAATCACAATTTTCTGAGAAGCCTTTGCTATTGGAAGCTATTGGGAACAGCCAGATTCTGCAGCAGGCCCTTCTTAGCACTTGCACTTGCTCTCTCAGTCATTGTAATGTATTAAGAGTGATCGATAAACTATGCATGGTACGTACATACATACATATGTATGTGTTCGCAATCCGCCGATCTCGACTTCTCCATTCATTACATGCCAATTAAATTAATAACACATCATGAATTTTTCAAACTTACTAAATCCTATTAAAAAGACAGGTATACTCCCCTGAAATATCTGTTATAGTTAAAACTCATTGTTATAACAGAAAACAAAAATGTACCAAAATGGAAGAAATTAAGCGAGCAGAAGCAGGATTGCCTTTGTATCTATGTAGGTGTGTTAAATTAAACTTACAAAGTAAGAATAGAAGAAGAAAAAATGAGGATAATATGATACCTCTTACTTTTACTTGAAACTTACTCGATATTTCATGCGGAAACATGAATTTCCTTTAACATATAGAATGCTTTTTTCAAAGATGAAAACAGTATTGTGAAATAATTTAAATTGAACTTTAGTCCAATCAAGTGAATGCATTTTAAAATTACAATTATTCATTTTCATCTGCACATAAAAGAAGAAAAGTAATGGCTTAAGTCCGTTGCAAAGTGCAGAACAATATACTTTTAACTGTAGACCTTTTTCATCTGTTTCAGTAGGATTTTATCCAAAGTAATTGAAGTGTCAGCTCTCGAGAACAATTCAGAGGAGTAATAAAAGAAAATAGACATAGCTATTCTTGTTGGACATAAGAAAAATAGTGCAATATACGTTCTTTTCTCATTTATTCTTTACGGTGTAAGAGATTCATCATTTATAATACGCGGAGATATAGTATTGTTTTAAGGTTTTCAAGACCAGATTTTGATTCTTTATAATGAGAATTTCCTCGGTTGATAAACTGTTGTTGTAATTAATATTGTTTAGATGCAATGGATTCTAACGTATTCTAATTGAAATATAATTATTTAAACTGTGCCAATTTTATTCAGTGTTGGGCAAATTTCATTGCAAATTGTAGTAAATAACTGTGCTGTGTTTCGCAAGTAGCAATAATCAATTAAAATACTTAATTTTTCATTTTGTTGTTTAATTAATTTGATTCTAAGTGAGTATATGTAAATGTATGTACATGCATATTTATATCTGGTTTGTTTAATATTTTAAGAATTCAAACATGTGATGTTACAATTAATATAGCTTATAAAATTGTTTGTGCACTCCTACCATGGATGAAACAAATAAGAAATAAGAATAGTAGGTATGGAGGCACTTGGGCAATTCCCCACCATTCTTACTTTCGGTAGGTGTTGGCGTACGTAACCAGGTCTAAACCAAGTAAGCTGTTGCCACAACCAGGACTAAACCATTATTACTATTTTAGACTTGGTTTTGGCAACAGCTTATCTGGTTTGGGTAGGAGTGGTGGGGGGTGGCCCAAGTGGCCCCATACCTACTAAGTAACAATAAAGTACCATATGAATGACAGCGTCTTTTATCTCTAAGATTTAATACGGCGGCTAAAACTGAAGTTCAGTGATGGAATAGCTTTGCACCATGATGTTGATGGTTTTAGATGGTTCTGAGTTGGTAAGCACTAGCTTTAATCTAATTTTGAATATATTTGAAATAGAATATCCTGCTTTGAGCTGATCGATTACTAGTTCTTACTTGTTTCTTTAATCTAAGATTGTTCTAATTTGAACTGGTTTCGACTACGTGGAATGTAGTTCAAAAGTAAGACAGACTAACTCAAAACTTAAGTAAACCGAGGTTAGACTAATCCAAGCTACTTCTCAATTATTTAGAGTCGATCGAACGTAAACCAGACCCAGATTAAACCAGTTTAAAACTGTACAAACATGAGGTCAGAAATAAAATGAATTAACTTAAAAACATTTAGGAGCGTACAAATGCCGGGTTAAAACCAAGTCAAAATTATGAGTTCCGACAATAAAAACTAGTTGAACACCTGTTGAAAACCTTAGTTCCATATATGTTGATCTTATTAATTAATAACTTTAGGGCTTCACCCATTCATTTTTGTAGTTTCATTCTTTTAGTAAAAATTGGCCGCACTCTCTTGAGATATACTGTATATATTCTAGCATACTTTTCTATCTGTATCTGACTGTATTTGTTTGTTAAAAATTTTACATGACATTGGTTTTTTTATGTTATTTGATTTTAGTTTTTAATATTTATTCTCTGGCAAAACGTCCAGTTTGCGTTTTCAATTACACATAGTTTGGTTGTCGGAAATAATTTTTACACCGTTGTCTCGACTTAATTTTAAACAATGTACATTTCTAATCATAATACAACTTCAAACAAATATTTTATTTATCAATAATAGTTCAATGTTGTAAGTAATCTCACATTAGTCATTTTGTTTTTTATTTTAATTATAATGTTTTTTAACAGCATGTCTTGAGAAAGTCTGTATCCACAGACGAAAATTCGACAATTTTGAATAAAGAACTTTCAAAGGACATGCCTTTTCATCTGCCTATAATTATCTGGAGTATAAAGCGTTCATATTATAATAATAAAAACTAGGTTATGCAGTTGCGAATCACACTCTACCTCTAGTCATCAGAATGATGACTAGAAGCAATCAAACTATAGATTCGATCCATCAAAAACTTAGGTCTACAATTTGTTTAAAGTCCCAAAATTTCAAATTTACGGTATTACCAAATTATTAACCCATTATTAACTTCATTACCAATCAACGTAATAAAAAATAATTTAGCCAGGAAACTAATCATACTCGGCAGGGAACAATAAATGTCTGATTCAAATGAAATTGCGAGGTTATAATTTGATCTAGTCGATTGATTTTTACCGGGATAACAGTTAATAGCTCAATAACTATGAGACATGTCAAGAACGTGTAAAGACAAGTTTTAAACTGCTTACAGAAACAATAGACAGTGGCAGGTTGTTTCCTTTGCCAGTCATTCCTAATCAATGCTCTCATTAAGAGCAAACTTATCACTATTTGGCATTTATTGGTGCCATAAACTTGTCTGCGCTTCAATAGAATTACCTTTTCTCTTTTTAAGTAAAATAATACTACTATACAAAGAATTATTTAGCAGCAACTGAGGCGCAACCGTCTTGGCATCAAAGAAATGTTCTACAGCTGGCACTGTTAAGTAGTCTGTGATGTTCTCAGATATGATCTCATGGCTGCAAGTATAGAATAGAGAAGAAATAACATTAAGATTATATTAAACTTGATAAATCAGGAGCTCAAAGACACAATTGCTTGGAACAAAATTCGAATACAAGTTCGAATAATTATATACCTTATTTATTTTTATACCATAATTACACCTTTTATACAGGATGTTTCATGAGGAATGGTACATACGTTAATATGTTATATATTTGATGATTTTAAACAGAAAAGTTCCTATGAACATGTGGTTAATTTTCAATGGTAACTGAGATACAGTCAGTTAGTGCATAAACTAATTTATTTAAATCTGTAGATTTCCGAATTCAAATAAAACCACACCAAAAAAACCATAATATTAGAAATATTGCTGTTTGCGATAAACATCAACCACCGCGTGTGATCTGAGCACAAGAAAATACCAGCAGAGATTCTTTTGACGTTTGAATGCAGACCAATCATCCTTGTGCCTTTCGTTGTTTCTAACGGTTTGGGGGTCCACGAGCTAACAACACCTTGGCAAGCTTCATGTTTGGGGCTGTCTTAACACGTACTGTTTTTTTTAAGTTTGTGTTTACACTTGTTTTAAGCACAAAACGAATGGCAATCTTATAGCAAATGGGACTTCAAAATATCGCAGCAAACCACACAAGGAGCGAGAAGCTCATAGAAACTATTACTATAACATGTATTTTATCGCAATATATTATGTTTTTCTTTAATTCTATTTTTATAAAGAAAAATCTGCGTTTTTATTGTAAAAGCTCTAAAATGAACGCAGTAAATTTTTCGCGATTCTCCCGTAGTTACTGTTTTAAATTATCGCTCAAAATAACCTGGTATTACTAAAATTTAACAACAGTCGACCTAGCTTCTCCCTGGGAAGTGTTTGTAAATAAAAAACTGTTTCAAATTTCCATTTTAAATGAAGTTATACATGCAAATCGAGTAGAAGCGCCGTGCTCGCTGCACAGCAGTTAGGACTAATTTTGAAATAATAAAAACAGGCGTGAATCTAATCGCCATTTATATCGTTTTGTAAGATAATCTTTTTAGCGAGAGCTTTACAACACAATTAATTTCGACTTTTGTTGTGTGCGTTTTAATAATTATATTAGTATACCTATTATCTTTTTAATCTTTAATTTAATTTTTTCTAAATAGATAACCTAAAGACAAAATCGTTCCAGTAAGATGACAAGAGATAGTAAATATTTTTAATAATAGTTTAAAGTTTTATAGTTGATACTGAGTTTCTTGTTTGACTGTTAAATACCAAAATAACACTGCAGAGTTGTTCAATAATTGAAATCTTGATTATATTTTGTCAATTGATTACGATGTCGCAGTCTTATAAAAAAATATCCGCAAATAAATACGAATAGTGTTTGTCTTAGATTTCTTTCTTTTTCCGCTGAAATAAAAATCAACAATTCATAGTTATATATTTGACTTTAGCAGATACAATCTTTTTTTTCTGGTCTACCAAGCCAAGATAAGGTCAGTCGCAGGAATGTCCAAGTATGCTAGTAGGAGATTATTATGAATTGGGGGGCCCAATCGTTTAATATCTGATTGTATTCATTTGTGAATTAAATAACATAGACTATTACTATAGGAGTTCTGATAGTTCATGTTACTTTATAATCGATTTCGACAATTCAGGCATTTTACTTACTAGATATTTCAATGAGAACCACACTCATAATAACACATACATGTTTCCAAAAATATTTTCATATTTTATAAAGCTATTAAGAATAAACTACGGAATTAATTACCACTTTGCTGTTTGTATTCTAAACAGGTCTAAACCACCACACCCACGTGGGACTTACTTTATTTAATTATTTTCTCTATTTTTAAACAAAGCAGCACTATTATATTGCGTCTACATCTGATTTTCTTATTATTTTGATTTATACATATAAAACTTTATATCGTTTATTCATATGATAAATTCAGTCATCTTTTGATGAATATGTATATGTAAGTTATGGGAAATGGATGTGGTTTTAAATCCTATCTCGAGTGATATATGATCTGGGTCTGTTTCTAGGAATTTTCGTTATCTCGTTCCTCTCAGTTCTTCCCGTTCCTTTGCGGACTGGAAATACAAGTATGAGAAACGAGCATCAATGAAATTAACCATACATCGGTTGGTTACTATCAACTTTTTTTAGACCTCAAATTATGGTTTTACTTATACAGATAATATCAATATCTTATGTGGTTGTGGAATGTAAGTTCGTTGTTTAAAAATATCTTCTAAATTCTCGTATATTCTCGCTTGTTCTGCATAATCAGTAATAATTAACAATTTGCAGTCTTCAAGCAAATCAAATTTAGCAAATTGAGATCCAATTAATGATGAATACGTACTTTACTACAATGAAATTGAATCTGTATAGAATGAAAGCAAGCTAAATTGAAAATAAATAATAAAGCTATAAGATACTGCACTGGTCAACTTTGAAACTCTACTTTATCCATCTTATTCAAGTTGTGAAAGAAGTAAAAAATGTCAAAGACTTATGGATCTATGCTATCTATGAAATCAAGGTCCTAAATACGTAAATGTAATGCTTTTCTAACTCATTGTCAGTCCGAAAAATAATGTACGTAGTTATGTTGTGATCAAATTGCGTAGGAGCAACTTTAAGCAATATTAAGATTAACATCTTCTGTCGTCCTCTAAACGGTTCAATATACTTCCAGGAAATGCCAAATTCGGATATAGCATGCCGCCCTATATTTTTGTCCAAAAAACATTGCCTTTTTTAAAATCAGCGTAGATAGAAGCAGCATTGACAACATCCGCATGAAATTTCAGTTTGTAACGAATTTTTAGATTACCAAAAGTAAAATATGTGCTTTTTGTTATCTATGATTTATTTTCCTGAAAAATTTTCTGGCATACGTAATGCTTTTAAATTGGTCAAATACCTTGAGGTACAACTTATTGCTAGTAATGTTAGTCGTTCTCCTTCTGGGGCAGTTTTAGGTAAACATATATAAACCATATAATAATAATAATAATTCATGCCTTCACATCCCCTAACAGCTTGCGTCAATTACAGAGAGCATCGGCTGGTAATGCGCCATACGTTTTAATTCGCTTACATTAGTTACTCTCGAATTATTAGTACCTACTTAATTTTTGCATATACAGTCGCGAGCAAATGTTATAGGCACCACAACCAACATGCGTTTCGCAAACCAGGTAGTGGTTTTTGGAAAAGAGTACCTAGTGTGAAAGTATACGAGATTAGTATTTAAAGCAGTAATTCCTAGCAAATAGCGATTATGCTGAGATAGAAGAGAAAAATTAAAATATCTGGATGTAAACATCGTTTTTTTCTTGTGAGTTTGTGCTTAGAACTTGTGTTGATATAATATGCCAAAACAGCGCCAATTAACTAGAGCAACCGGGTTTACGGGGCCAGATCATTTTTTATACCCAAACGCCCTGCTTGTGTAATATCACAGGTTAAAATAGCTGAGACAATAAAATGTTGACACTGTGTAGTACAAAACACAATTAAACGTTACCAAAGGACAGAGGGATAAGAAAATCTACAGAAGAGTGGTATAAAATTCCGAGAAGATCGAATGATCGAACTGCAACACTAAAAAAGTTACCCCATACCTTTTGCTCGCGACTGTATTATTACCTTCGAACCCCAACCGAGTTATACTTTGAATTTGAAGCACAGTGATATGTAGGAAGTCATGGAATAGTTATTCCTAATTTGGTGGATGAGGGATGTCAGAAGATCACGGTAGCTCGACGCGTCAACCGCCCTCCTAGTAAGAAGGTTTTTGCCTCTAGCGCGGTTGACACGTCGAGTTACCGTAAATTTCTGACGTCCCTCATCCACCAGAAGGTTTTCACCTCTAGCGTGGATTACAGGTCGAGTTACCGTGATTTTCTGCTACCGTTAGTCACTCTTTACTTCTACACGAGCTACTTATATTAGTGGAAAAATGTCGAGTTTTATATTGCATATTTTGTGCATTAGTTGTACTGTATATGCAGTATGTTTACGGCGACCCCGATTAACTAAGAAAGAGACAGACAACAACATACTGTATATTACAAACCACAACACGGCCAACACCGGGAAAACCGCATTCAATATCATTTCGATAAATTAGTGTTCAATTTAAAAAAAATGCATTATTTTACAAATATTGCATTGCCTCTTGCCCCATATCTTCTGTCACATATCATGTTTGAGATTGGATCAGTATTTTCCCGATACTGGGTACAGTCTAAGTAAAGAAAAGAGATTCGAAAGGCTATCTTGCTCTCCAAAATGTTGACTTTAAAGACGAAGTCCTGCAACCATTTCAAAATAACCGAACAACATGCACTCATGCGGTTGTCCAGCCGATGTATGCAAGTATGGAGAGTATTGAAGGAATACTAGATCCATTCATCTTACTTCAATAGAATTAACTACTTCCTATGAATGTATTTTAAACCGAGAAGATATGTTCTACAAAGATGGTTTCAATACGCACAATGATCACACACAGAGCAAATAAATAATGTAACCTTATCATTGGAAATTTTCTGCTAATATTTGGGCTGGAAAGCGTGGATTATTATGTGGTAGGGACATATTTAAATGTCGGACTGTCCACAGTATTTGAAGAAATACGTTTTCCTCCGTGATAGGGCATCCGCAAGCTTTGGATGAAATCAGTGAAATTATGTAAATGGCAATTTTACCGTGAGCAGTGGTATTGAAGTACCATTTGGGAAATCATCTTATTTTCAGTTTGACTTATCATTTAGGCTAGTAGAATATGTATGGCGGCTATTTCGTTAGCTTTACCTATTTTCTATTGGTGAATTCGTACAAAAATAATGCAAATATAACTGTAATGTGAAAAACCAATTTAGGTACATTAGTAGATTGAAACGTGCGTGGTATTCCCGTTTATACATGCCCCTGCGTGATTACATAATATATTAAAATTTTCATTTGAAAATAAGTAAATATAAGAAAACGAGGCAATACTGTCGTGTGGTTTACTTGATAAAACTTGTTATATTCCTAGAATTTAGAAAAGATAAATGAGATATTTTACAGTGATGTTCCAGCTTATTATACTACTAAATCTATGACACCCAAACCTTTTGTTATTTCTGCCTCATACAATCACAACAGCTTTCCCAGAATTTTACTCTGTACTAACATTTCAAGTGCTGCTTTGAAACCCTTAAATACTTAATTGCGTGGCTAATTAAACTATTCTATGTACCTTTCCTAATAATTATTAATGCGTCCTAACAAACTTCCACAATTCCAAAACTATTTCCCAGAACAATGGATGAAATTCCAAGCCTCTTTATCGAGATTGAATTAGGCAATCAGTAATGTGTAAATATGTATTTGTAGGCCATGCTGTGGGCGAGCGCCTCACTGCGCTCTACCCTGCTGCTACTAGCGGCTGCAATCGGTCCCCCAGGAGTCCGGTCCGAAGGATATGTGGGTAAGTTCTCCACTACTACCCAACCCAACTTTCTATTATTAATTCCCTACGACCGACATTCTCTGAGCAAATTCTCAGTCGCGGTAAAATTCCTGTTTACTGCCAGCTCTACGGCCACCTAGACTTATCGAGGTCATCGTTAAGCTACATCGCCAGTCGCCGTTGTTATTTAGTCGGACGGCCGTAAATTTTCCGTTTATTGTTAGAGGATTTTCATTGTCCTCGACATGTATCAATATATACCTGCTATGGCAACAACTTGCATTTCAATAGGATATCGCCTATCACCTAAATGGAATTATACAATAGATGTGAATTAAGTTACCTATTTCATGTTATGCCTGTGTAAATCACAACACAGGACATATATGTTCTTAAGACAATGGAAGGTTATTAGTTGAGGTAAAATTATTTTATGGCAATTTTTTTGATAGAAAACACATTCAATACCAAAATGCTGAGAAAGGAAAGATATTTTATATGCATATAATAATAATAATAATAATAATAATATATTTACTTCCAACAGGCATAACCCAAATACTGGAAATTAAAAATTGAAAGCGAATACAAAATACAAAATATTTGTAAGTTAAATAGGTAATTGGTAAAGTATAGCAAGAGAAAGAAAAAAGGATACATTAAATATTTCTAATAATACCAAGGATATCAGAAAATGATGAAAAATTAATATCACAAGAAGCGCAAATCAAATTAAAATTATTACACATAATAGAGATTGGCGATCTGTACATCATATTGGATCTTGCTTTATCAATATAAAATGTCATCTTATAGCGTGACGTTATTCTAGAAATATTAAAATTAATTCTATTAACAATCCATATACATACAATCTATTTTGTCTTGCAGTACATTATATAAAAATTTTATACTGTAAACAAATCTTCTACTTTCAAGCGACATCAAATTAAATCTTTCCAGCATGACATTATAACAATAACCTCTTTCAGGATAAACACCGTCTGATACAAACATAATATATTTTAAAAACTTTCGTTGTACTCTTTCTATGTTGAAAGAATGAATATTGTATATAGGGTACCATACAATTGCTCCGTATTCTAATTTAGATCTAACAAAGGAGAAATAAAGTAATAAAAGACATTTAACATTTGTAAAATCTTTACAATGTCGGTAAATAAATCCATAACTACGGTAAGCATTTGCGATCATACCATTCACTTGTTCTATGAAGTTGAGTTTTCTGTCAAAGGTGATTCCCAAGTCCTTGACACTATTAACGCGATCCAGTACAGTGTTACATATCGAATAACCATACGCAATTGCAGTATGTTTTCTTGTATAGGTCATTACTTTACACTGTGCAATGTTGAGTATCAAACGATTAGTGACACACCATGAATTTAAAGAACACAAATCGCCCTGCATCATCTTGCAATCATCATAAGAATCAATTCTATAAAATAATTTCATGTCATCAGCAAATAATAAGGTCTCACAATGTAAACAGTCGACATCTTTTATAAAAATCAAAAACAGTAAAGGTCCTAAGCTCGACCCTTGAGGGACGCCAGATGTTGGATAAAATACATTTGATTTGTCTCCTCTATACTCAACAAATTGTTTCCTGGAAGACAAGTACGATTGGAATAGTGCTAATAGTTGGGGTGAAAAGCCAAAGGCATCCAACTTCTTCGTAAAACGTAGTGGTCTAGATCGAAGGTTTTCTGAAAGTGAGTATAAACAACGTCCACCTGTCCCTGCCTATCAAGAATTTCGGACGTGTATTGTGTAAAGCAAGATAGATTTGTTGTTTTTGACCGTTTATTAACAAATCCGTGTTGAGACGGAGTAATGATGTTTTTGACAGAACTATAGATATTATTATACATTATAGTCTCAAATGCTTTGGCAAAATTACAGAGTATGGAAATTGGCCTGTAGGTTTGTACATCTGATATATCACCACGTTTGAAGACTAGACAGATACGGGATATTTTCCACACCTCAGGAAAAATGTCACTATTCAAAATTAAATTAAATAGATACTGAAGAGACTGTGTAAAGACTTCGGCGCAGTCACGTAGTAGAAAAATTGGAATAGCATCTGTACCGCTCAATAACGCATTCTTGGACTTCTTCAGTGCTAACAAAACTTCTGCTTCAGTAATAAAGGAGATGTCAATCATTGGGAATGAGGTTGATGCCTGATTCGTTTCGGTTCGATGGTATGTATACACTATTAAAATAATCTGCAAAGGCATTCATGATTTGTGAAGGCGTGCATATGTTATATGTATTTATACATATAATTGCTATATTTTGCTGGTGATAGTGGACCATAAATGTTACAGGAAGCCCAATCACATCAAAATAGCGTAATATTAAGGAGACAATGGTTTTCACTGACTAATTAAAGTTTGAGCTCTTTGACCAACGCAGAAGTTTAGAGACTTAGAAAATGTTTCTTTAATGTTTTGTACCAATAATTATACCCTGTCATAATTTATAAATATGATAGTAAAATGTGCAAAGAAGTGTCATATGCGATATTGACCAAAATGATATGTTTATGAGTGATAAACAAAAGATTCTTGAACTAACCGCAATAGATCTGAAAAGCAATGATGATGAATAACTTTATTACCACGCTTTGCATATTATGTTAGGTGTGTTCTATGTCTGCAGGTCATACCAAATTAATCATATTACGTCTAGGTTGCTAATATACATATCCCATTCTAATGATTCAGCTTATCCTTTATTTCTGTCATTGACTGTAAAGTAAAATAAAGTACCCCAGAGGGCAATATTACTCTGTGAGATTGTGCGGGATATATAACCTAGGAGGCGCTCTCTGTTTGTATACATGATATGTCTATTGATTTTGCAATCAGTAAATATAATGTGCAGGATTATATTTGGACGGCCATATTAGTTACTTTGTCATTATCGATACACAGAAAACTTTGAAATGACAGTTAAAAGAATAGATATATACCTACAAACTCAGGTAACTTATTTATGCGATGTTAACAAAAATGTCGGTGGACAGACCCTTGTGTATCCGATGAAACTTGTCTAGACTTGAGCCATACTACACATAATGTATAATGTAAGAGAAAAGTCGACTCTCAGCCAAGTTCACCTGCTAATTTGTTCCCTATGGTGTCGTGTGGCATGTGTGTGTGGAGATAATTAGGACATTATAGCACTCTGGAAGAAAAGATTGTTTCTAGCAACATTTTATTAAAACTTAATGTACCTACAGAGAAACCTGGATACAAAAAAAAAGTTCGAGTGATTATCGACACAGTTAAAAGTTAGGACATTAATAGAGAACCTGTTACTGTAGATGAGAAGAAAATCCCCCTAACATAAGAGCAATCATGTAGCTTGAATGGAGCTCCGCCTCATTATTATCGGCAATTTTTAAATGCCATCTTTCAAAACAGGTAGACCTCGTAAACGTAATTGTCTATGATACACCCCCGACACCAGATAATATAGAATGTAGGTACATACGCATAAGAAACGCTTTTGAAACTTTAACCCCACAAATGTTGCCCAGAATGGACAATAGTTTTCAAAAACGAATATGTTAATGTTATTCTCATAATTATTGTAAATAATCTGGCATTTTCGAAGACTTCGGTGTAAATACCATTCGTTAGATAATTAAAAATTGTATTTACTGATAAATTAAAAAAAAGATGGCGTTCTATTTAAATTAAGTTACAGGCAGGAAGTCCTTACTTGACCAGTTTTAGTTCCTGGACACCCTGTATAAGATGGCAAGTTCATTATAATTGGAATATAAAATATGATCTATTATTACACTTTGTACATTTAGCTTACATAACTTCAATACATATTTCTCAAGTATTTAAAATCTACAAATAAGGTTAGATTTTTAGAAAATTCAAATTATTTTAAAGCCCTTAGGGTTTAGGTATTATAAACCTTATTAAAACAGCCACTTATTTTGATTGGAGAATCTAAAAAATGCAATAATATTCAGAGGGTTCCATTAAAAAAAATACAACTTTGATACTTTTAGAGCTTTTGCGACTCCCTGTATGACCATAATAGACCTGCATATATTCCAGACATGAAGCTTTTTCGTGCAGTATAGCATGAATAACCCTGTATAATGTATTAAAATGCATAGGGAATCAAAGAATTGTATAAATATGTCTCATAAACCAACCAATTGAAATTCTAAACGTTGTTATGTTCGTGAATCTCTTTACTACTAATGACTTGTTGCTATGGTCACAATGTATTGATTTGGTCAAAAACTACATAGTCTAGACCAACTAACTGAAAATATTCGATGAAAATAACTAAATCGAGAAAGTATTGGTAAGGCCAATATTCCTAGGATCCTGGTCGTACTCAATGGTCCTGGGGATTTATGCTTCCTTTGTTTATATCTTAACAGGTTTTTCTTAATTTGGTGTATCTAACACTTATGTGCGAAACATAATGATAATCTTGGGCTTATAAAAGTGTTACCAAATATTGCAACAAAATTTATTGAAACAAACTCATTAGAATCTCATTCAATTTTTTCAATTCCAATAAATATCAATAAAAAATAAATTAATCAGCAATCTAAGGGTGCTTTTAGCAATTTCCGTCCTGAATAACATACAACACATACACATGTGCGTCGTTTTCTGGGAAAGTATCTCTCTATATACTCCTCCAATAAGAATATTAGTTAATACCATAATTCAAATATCTTCGCTAATTTATCGTATTTGTATAAAGCCACACACTTTACATATTTCGCTTCATACTAAATTAATTCTGAAGTAAAGTTTTAAGATCTAATTGTAAATTATTGGTCGTTTTTAATCTATAGGAAATAAAAGAGCTAGATAAATCCAATACAATTTGAAGTCAGCTACCATTACTAACAAGAAATTGGTGTTTAGAAAGATGCACCGATAAATGAGCAGCACCTTCAACACGAATCTTTATTGACAATAAAAGATATATCTACACAAAAAAGTTCCACAAACTAAATAGTTTATCAGAAACACTGTATAGATGTGGTGTAATTGGTGTAATTGATGCAAGTACACTAGAATAGATGCGCAATTTTGCAAATAATGAGACGAGTTTGTTTGTGAAGTTGCATGATCAAGTTAGTCAGGTTAATCCTGTAGGATTGCGTAGGATGTGCGTAAAGATGTTAGGTAACCCAACTGAGTTTGTTTTAATTAACTTCTCTCAAAATAATAATAATAATAATAATAATAATAATAATAATAATAATAATAATAATAATAATAATAATAGTAATAATAATAATAATAAAGATTTATTGGCAACACTCAATACCATTACAAAACAGAGTACAAAAAGAATGATACAATTAAAAGGCATTAAGTGCCCAAAGGGATCACCATCAGTTCGCCGAACGGCTACCTGTTAGTAACGGTAATCCAAAAAAAAAAAAATCTAACTAAAAAAAAAGTAATATTAGTGCGTTACAAAAAAAAACGAATAAAAATAACTAAACAGAAGTATAAATGAACGAAGAAAACCTAAGTTGTCCCAACACGACCAATGCACAGATGCTGCTCATCCATTAACAAACTAAATACAGAGTGTCTAAAGGCACGGTATGGTAGACGCTTAACATGATACGGGAGCGAATTGAACAGTGATGTGCAAGTGTGTCTAAAACACCTCTTAAATTGTTGCGTTCGATGCTTGGGTATGTAATGATGATGTAGAAATCTATTAGCATTATGAGATATTACAGATATTACCATATTCGTAATGGCAAAAAAACAAATAAAGTATAATATAACTCCCTATATTGTTCATAGTCTCTTAGCTTAAACAAAAAAAAAACACTAAGCGACGTCGTCAGTTAAACATGGAAAATGACGTTATTTGAATAGAGAAAACGGCTATGAACACCAACATCCCTTGATATGTCTTCTGCCATCAGATTTCAATGTGAATTTGTGAACACATATTTACAAAAGGCAAAGCACGCACTGAAATAAATAAATAAAACTTTCTCGTTGTTAAAATGATTTAATATTAATATACTATGTATGTACATAATGCGTTGAAAGACGGCAGAACTGAATAGGATTATGTTTACAAAGCAATTAAAACATATTTATATTCTTTGTAGTTTTCAACACAGCAAAAAATAAATAATTAAATGCATGTTATCGTTCGTGTAGTTTTAGATAAATCGCACATACTTTTTTGGTGGATGCGCCGCAGCTGTCGCAATATATCACATTCCTGCATTGCAATCTATGTTATTTATGTCATTTCAATTTTCACGTGCATATATGCGAATGTTTTTCTTACATTTTAGTTGCTAACTTATATGGTTTATGGAAATAAATGATTTTGTGGATTTTGCTTACTAGAAACCAACTATTTTTAAATTAAAAGCTTATTACGTTTAAGGAGCTGTTAGTTCTAAATAGCCATACCACTCTAAAATGTTAAACTACACATTTGGTGTGGTATGATTTTTGTTAGACAATAATCTTAAGTAAGCAACATTGGGACAGTACTTCTAACCTTCATATTTAATACTATCGTATGCAACGTCATTGTTTTCTAACCATCTGCAAGCTTTACTAATCTTATTTTGTGGAGAAAGCTTAGTCTTACAAGGAAAAGTTCGGAATTGATATTCAAGATTGTGTATTGCAACTATTGTTTTGAATGGTTTGAGAGAAAATATCTCCAGTTGGGAGAAATTAGACGTTTTATCTGCTATACCATGGAGAAACTCATCTACGCCTAAGCTGAATATATTATTATAAAACTGGACTTTTACGGTATTCAGGTATTACCACAAAAATGATTGGAGTCTTATCAGACTGAACTGCAACAAATGAGTATACCTACGAGGTTTGGCAATTTAATTCCCGGATTGGCACAAACCTCAGGAACACAGTAAGTGAAGCAATACAAAAAGCAGTTTCCATTCACATTAATACACTTATTGTGATGTTCTAGAAGTTTTTGAAAACAGTCAACAAATGCATCTGGAGAAACAGTGCTCAATTCAGCGGTTACATTTTTCTTAATGTTTTCTATTTCGGCAAATTGTTTTCCTTTGAGCACAGTTCTTACTTTAGAATTAGAATTTGAGTTGAGGGTGATGTTGCACTGCGACCGTATGATCTATTGTGCCCCCCTACATGAGCTATACGTGGTTTGTATTTGTCCCCAATTACAGCTCCCCAACCAGTCCAAGTGCTTTAATAAACTGCAATAGCTGTGATGATTTCAAGGAGGGTATTTCCTCCTCGTCAATGACATCTTTACCAAAATGACTGGCGCGAACCGCTACAATAGCCACGCTGTTGGATATCAGGTGTTCCGGATTTTCGCTTTCCGCCCCGCAAAACCTGCAGTCACTATTGTGTTTCACAGTTTTTACTTTAATAACAAGGAAAAAAATCCGCTGGTGCCAAGCCAGGTGAATAGACCTATCCTATTCACCTGGTTTCATCAGAAATGAACTCACAGTTAGTGAAAAATGTGCAGGTGCACTGTCATGTAACAACAACCAACTAACCTTTTCTCGAAATTGTGGTCGCACTCGAGAAATGCGCTTTAGTAATCTCTTAATCACTTCAAGGCAGTATGTACCATTAACTGATTGTCCTTCCGTAACAAATTCTTTATGGATTATAGTCTGCGTATCAAAAAACGCAATCAGCATGATTTTAATTCTGGATGTTTGCAACCCCCTACATGCTTTGCCTTTTCGCGTCTAAGGATCGTATTGAAACACTCATCATTCATCACCAGTGACAATACAGTTAAGAAAATTTGCATTGTCTCGACAATTCTGAACAAAGTCGTCGCACCCTGCAACTCGTCTGATTTTGTTCATCCATAAAATTGTGCGGCACGAACTTTACACGAATCTTCCTCACTCCCAAATCTTCATGCAAAATTTATCGAATTTACCTTCTTATTGATGTTCAACTTTTCTGCCTTCAATCGAGAGGTCATTCGTCAATCTTGTGCCACGTTCACGCACTTTTGCGATCGAATTTGCATTTCGAAAGACCGACGGGCGTCCAGTTCTAGCGTCGTCTTCTACACTTTCAGGCACTTTCACACACGTTTTGCGCACTAACGTCCTGCGTAGAACCTAATAGCTGTTCTATCCTCATTTGACTTTCATCTGTTGGTGAGACTGTGAAATATATGCTGATTAATTTTTAGTTTTATTTCGGTCGATTCCACTGCTGTAGCGTTAATCCGGGAATTAAATTGCCAAACCTCGTGAGTATATAATAACAAAAGGTAAAAGGAGTATATAATAACAAAAGGTACAGTAACTATTAACAGAGGAGTGCCACAGGGATCTGTTTTGGGATCGCTACTCTTTCTTATTTAGGTAAATGACGTACCAGATAACGTAAACTGCAATAAAATGTGTCTATTCGCGGGTGAGGTGGCTAGTGTACAATAAATGATTGCGGACGAAAGAACGAAAGAAGCTGGAGTTAGTTCATCTTCTTGTATCAAATTATGTTTATGTCACTTTTATTATTTACTTTAAATTCAAAACTGGTCCACAATTCTTTTCCTTCAAAAAAATGTAGGTATTAGTGCTAAACGAGAAATTAAAATTAGGCTGGGTGTTAGAATAGAAAAATAAATAGTAGTCTATGTATCACATATGATTACAAAGAAATTAATTAACGCTTATCAAGTTATTTTAGCAGTAAACATGAACTTCGTTGGTGAACGATGCTATTATTCGCTAAATAAAAGCGTCTCTACGGCAACTGTACCATTAGGCGATGAACAAAGTTGTTTCATTATAACTTCCATCCACATTGATACTTATCAAGTTTTCGGTAACACAATACCCTCTAATAAAAGCGAATACTGAGAATCATCTATATGTAAAAGTTTCAGTGAGGGAAAAGTCACGATACGATAAGTATGGTTTTGTAACTTAGCTAAAAAAAACCAAGATGAAAAATATACCGAATAACTTATAGAGTTTGTAGAGAATTATAATTTTCTTTGGAAGAATTTTTAGTGAAATGGAGGAATTGTAAGAGCCGAATGATTCAAAAATTTAACCAGCAGCACTGTGAAAGTGATTAAAATCATAGCATTTAATTATCAGATTTATTAATGCTGTTGTTATTGTTGCAGTAATTTAATTCAACCTAACAAGAAACTTAGATAAATATCTATTTGTCGCATTTCATAAAAAAACTTTAAGAAGATTGATATCTTGCAGTTCTCAAGAAAAATTTCCTATCAGCGCAAACCTTGAAAGGTTAGACTTGTCAAGAAATATTGATCGTCTAACATTATAGTACCTAATACCACGAGGACATGATATTTGCGTGCAATATTTTATCTAACTAACAATAAATATATCACTTTATTCTAAAACTGTGATAACGTTGGTTGAATACAATTCACTAGAGCGGAACATAAATTAGAATATATTCTTAATAAAGCACACATGTAACGACTGCATTATCTGCTTTACTCCTTTATATTTGGAGTAAAATCGAATAAAAGTTTCCCAAGTGAAAAACATCGGCTGTTTTAGCGTCCCTATAGTGGTACATATTTTAAGCGAATTTCAGATTACACCTCGGGGGTACTTACAGTAAAATTTTCACGAAACTACTTAAGGGTATCCAACTGCGAAGGATACAACATCTGAATCACACTTTAGTGCTGTCCGTATTTGCTCGTGGTTTTTCTCGTGTTACAAATTCCCTCAACGACCCAGATAAATACGAAATTCAATCTTTCAAGAATTGCGTTAAGCTCTGTGCCTGACAAGTACTCCCATTGATCATTGTAACGATACGTTTCATGTTTCGAAAAGGGTAAACAATATTTTTCAATGTTGTTTACAGAATACTTATATATATATATTCACATTTTAATGTATTAAAACCCACGCAATATACATAATTAGAACACTGGCGTTGTTGTAAATACGTTGCCTTAGTGGGTTAATAAGATACTTGGCATATTTGGATGTTTGCAGGATAAATTTCAAGGGATAAAATAAGACAATTGGGCTCGTGAACACATATAATATTTAGCGAGTTATTCCTAAAACATGAATGAAGCTTATAATGTGGCGAAAGCAAGCCGCTTTAGTAAAATGAGATGTATGTAGAGTGGAAATGTTTTAAACCAAATTAGCAAATTAATTTTAGCAAAATTTTAGAAAATAACATATTTACGTATTTCGTAACATTAACAATAAAGACTGTTTATTATGATGATGATATTCCATTATAATTATTATTATTACACAATAGGATTCCTGTATACAGCGTACGGCTTTTGTAAAAACTAAATCGACATTTACGTTTATTTACTTCCTTTAATATATGTACTTTTATGACCTTTTAACTTATCTTATTATCCAGATAGTTTTTCCACTTGTTAGGTCAATGATAACACTTGCAATTCTAAGAAAAGTCAAATTTATTCCAAAACCTTTACAAAATTTATAATCTGGTTTTCGTAACAACTTCTTCAGTGGAATAAAATTGACATTTATTTAGTGTCAAATTATAAATAAATAACTAGCCATGCCTATCAACAAAATTATCTACAGACAAAGAAATTCAGTGATATATAGGATTATGTTTACAATATATTGGACAAATTAAGATATTTTGAAATGTAAATTTATAATCATAACACTAATGTTCCTTATATCAATGTATTTTTTTGTCAAGCTCTAACAATTCTGTTCGAGGACTAGGGAAAAACATGGCAAAAAAACCTAGTCAAGAGCTTAATTTTATAAAATTCAGGCGTGATTAGGTGATTACATTATTATAAATAATACTTAAATTTTCTATATCTGTTCTAAAATTGACCGCGTTATTTTCTTTTTTTATGTATATCATTTCATATATTAATCTTTTTTTATAACTATTTTCTTTTTTTAAAATCTTAACATTTTCAAAATCAAAGTTATGTCGTAATTCTTTAGAATGCTTAGACAAAGCAGTTTCCGCGGTTATGTTATGCGTTACAGTGTATTGATGATTATACAGTCGTTTTTTTAGATACTGTCTAGTTTGCCCTACGTAATAAATGTCAATTTTATTCCACTGAAGAAGTTGTTACGAAAACCAGATTATAAATTTTGTAAAGGTTTTGGAATAAATTTGACTTTTGTTAGAATTGCAAGTGTTATCATTGACCTAACAAGTGGAAAAACTATCTGGATAATAAGTTTACTTCCTTTGGAATGAATATTAAAATCTTCTTTCGCACAATAATGATGTATCACAATTTCACAATGAGTTACGCACCTGACAATGTCAGCCGTATACAAGGAGTACAACAGAGGGCGCAATGTAGACCCCTGTGGAACACCCTGCACTATAGCTCAATATTCTGATTTCTTACCAGAAAGCTGTACAAATTGTTCTCTGTAGCGCAGGAAAATCTCTGACAATAATCTATGATCGACGCTTTACTAAAATCTAAGAAAGATAAGACAAATTTCAATGGTCTATAGCAACAATGATGTCGTCGGTAGTTTTGAGCAAAGCAGTTTCGGAACTGTAGCCAACACAAAAACCAGATTGAGCATTCGGGAAGATAGCGTTCATGTCAAATGCGAGATAGAGTCATAATGCGAGATTTGCATCTGCATTATCTTTTCTAATATTTTTGAAAGTGTCGGCAGGATGCTAATGAGTCTCAACTCCTACATTTTGACCATGATGTCCGCACCAGTAACGATACTTTTAATGATTTCAAAAATGTTATTTCTCCTTCCACTCTGACGTCTTTGCAGAGGTGGCTGGCACTGATTTCTGTCATTGCTGTGTCGGTTGATGGCATGGCCAAAATTCTGTAAGTAAAGCTGCCGCTGCCTGTCTTTGAGTTATTTTTGTAGGTACCAAATGGTTCCTTTTTCCCAAATTGTGGTATGGGTTTAGCTTTCTAGTGCTTTTGAATCCAGCCAAAGTTATGTGAGGGTGTTAGAGCTTACTATGATTATGGCTGCTAGACTATTGGAGAAAACTGTAACGTTTTGCTTCCGATAGTTCCTCTCCAGGTTTATTTGGGCGCTAAACTTAAACATTCACATATTACACACACAATCTGAAACTTTATTTAGTGTTACACTGGTTAGGTCGCTCCACGAACTTCTGGTAGTCGTAAATCACAATTTTTGTAAAAGAATCGACAAATCGCTTGCAAGTTTGCATAGAAAGGGCGTTAGTGTTTGTTTGTCACACAGCTAAGGCAACGATGGCGTTAGTTTGCAAAACGCTAGAAGACATAAATTTAGTTGAAGGTCCTGGTTGTGTTACATGCAGCCCTTTGAAATAGAACTGACGAATTACAATATTTTACATAAGATTGACAACAGCATAAAGACTATTACACCAGAGAATTGCAAATGTCTAATCTATGCGAAACAAAATACATCAAATTAGTATCCACCTGTAGCGCTTTTTACGACATCGAGTGTAGCTTCAGTAATTACTAGGATTTGAATGGGTACCATAGCAACCGCCGGCAAAAATCGAAATTCAGCATTGCATGAGCTCGTATTTAGAGTGCCCACACGAATTTTTGATGCCAGGAACGCCTACGAATTGTATTTGTAAAGCCTGCGAACTCTGTAGGTGTACCGTCTTTGCTCTTGCTTTATAACCATATCAGTAAGATCTAATTAACTTTTCTAAATGTAATGTTATTATGCTATTTATAGATTATAGTATAAAGCGACTCTTAGTTACCGCTGAAATACAGTTCATTAAATCCGATTTGGAGTTTAAATTTAATTAAAATAGGAATCGGTTCACGTATAATACAATTAATTTCCTCAACAGACCGTAGCCGAACATAACGTTTATTTCTCGTCTAGAATGGGTGAGGATGTTGGTTGCGATAATACCTCAAAAACATTATATTTTATACAATTCCAATATATCTGAAATTCGTTTTTGTTATAGGATGCCTCTTCAGCGATAGACTGTGTTTGGAGGAATTGGAATGGTGTTTCGATGGTAAGTATTTTGTATTTTTTCCTGTTTCCTGCATTGGGAACCGATTTTGCGTTTCCGCTTTTCCTTTCCTTTCGCTTTTCATACATAAATGTTATTCAAGAAAGAAAGGAAAGCTGCCTACATTAAAATGCAATCATTTTCTGTGTGTATATAAATATATGAATAAAACATTTGTAAATCTACTGTGAGTTTCACGTATAAGTAACTGTACAAGTTATGTCGCCAAAGCTCGCTTTGACATAGAAGTAACGATATAAAACCTTTAATTTTCGAGAAAGTATATACATACATGCAAATAAGTGTGCATTATTCAGCATTTTTTTGCTGAAAGTAAGGATTTCCATTCCCAAATGCGTGTACTGTGCCGGACAAGATTAACGATTCTCCATATTATTCATCCTAGAATTTGCAGAATTTACAATTTAAGCTGATAGTAATAACTAGTAGCAGTAGGTACTTATATGATATCTAATGATGACATATACATTTTAAAACCTTTAAAAATAATTATGCTAGTATGTTCTTGTCACCCTCCATTATAGATTGCCGTTTGGAGTCCATGCAAGGCAAGTTGTTAGCAAAGTAAAGCAAAAAGGATATCTAACGATTTACTTGATTTATGTTTAACATCAAGGGCCTAAGTAGGGGCAAGAGGTTATTTGTGGCACTCAACATGGTGGAAAGTTGTGTATAACTCAAGGCAAGAAGATAGATTTTAAACTCTACAAGCCAAAAACACCTCCTACCCAATTTGACAGAGTAAATGAAAGGTTGGTGAGGAGAAAACGTAGTAGATAAACACCTGATAGGGTGAACATGTTAGCCGCCGAGTTGATTACTGTGTAACAAGGGCTTTGTTAGGACATTGATTTGAATTAATTTGAACATTGGGTATGGGGTAGTATATGGATCAGGTTTTTGCATCATCACCTTGAAGAGGAGCTTATACATATAACGTCGAAGTTACCTAATAAGCTAACTACCGGTGAACATTCAATTCCTAGCTTCCTTGTTCGTGACTGTCGACATGTCTTTGCTTATCCCTTAAAAGTAATTATAAACTTATCTATTTTTACTAATGTCTTCCCTACCTTGTGGAAACACGCCGGAATATGTCCAGTTTTCCAAAAGAATGACTCCACGCTTCTTTCTAATTATAGACCCATCTCTATTTTGTCTAACTTTGCGAAGGTCTACGAAAAACATCTGTATACTTCCATTTATAACAACGTACGTGCATACTTATCTTCAAACCAGCATGGCTTTCTGCTGGGTCGCTCCACTACTACTAATTTGGCTTGTATGAGTCAAGAGATAGGTTAAGTTCTTGATAGACGGGGCCAATTAGATGTGGGTTATACTGATCTGTCACGAGCATTTGACACTATAGATTATCAAATTCTTCTGGATAAAATTAGTTCCTTTGGCTTTGTTCCACCAGTTATCAAGCTTCTTGATTCATATTTGAGTGATCGCCGATGTTATGTCCTATACAATGGATTTCTTTCATACGAGTTTTCTCCGAGCTCTGGAGTTCCGCAAGGCTCCAATTTGGGTCCTCTATTGTTCAATTTATTTATCAACGATCTTCTGCTTTCTTTCTCCTGTCCTGTTCTTGCCTATGCTGATGACATTAAACTGTACAACCAGATTTCCACAGTGCACGATTCATGCATCCTTCAGGCTAACTTAGATAAGCTGGTGGAATGGTGTCACCGATATAAGCTTCATGTTAATGCTAGTAAATGTTACATTGTATCCTACACACGTACAATGTCACCTTTAATCATCTCTTACTATATAGAAGACTACTTTCTAGAGAGAAAATCTATTGTTACTGATTTGGGTGTATTGTTTGACGCCAGCTTTTCTTTTGAATATTACTTCGCTAGAGTTTGTTCTGAGTCTTCGTAATGCGTATCTCCAGGCTCTTCCAAGATATTCATTTGATTAAAATTTTGTGTTACTCTTTCGTTCTTTCCAAACTCGAATATGCTGCCCTAATATGGTATCCTATATACGCTAGTGAATCGTTACAAGTCGATCGTATACACCGCAAATTTTTGAAATTCCTTTCCTACAAATTGGACGGTGTTTATCCTCCTAGAGGTGTTCCCTCTGCCGATCTATTGGCGCGTCACGATATTTCTTCCTTAATATCGAGAAGAGATGGGTTGTGTTTAAAATTCTTAAGCAATTTATTTAACAATACCACGGATGGTCCATGCAGATTTTTCCGTAGACATCCGTGTCCTGTTAGTAGACTCGTCACTATTCTAAGCTGTACTCGGTTATGAGCCAGCACATCCGCTGGGATGACTGCACCAACATCCGTTTGCTGTGTAACTGCCTTTCAAAGTTGTTCCAGTGTACCTGGTGTGCTTTTGTTATTCACTCAGCTACTACACCAATGAATTGAGTTGCTAAGCCTCTTTTTACCAGCTTGTTTGCTACCTCATCGCCTGGTATGCCACGGCAACCACACCAAAGTAATTTTTTTGCGTTTTGCGAAGTTTTTCAGGCAGTCCCAAGCTGGCGTTGAGGTTATCTGATAAGGTGCTAATATTTCTAGGACTGCCTGACTGTTCAATAGGATAGCAGCTTGTGGGCGTCCGCGCATACTTTTGTAATGCAAAGCCACGCAATCCTCAAACCCGTTGATGGCAGCAAAAATATTTAGGTGATCAACGTAGAGCAAGCATCCCGCATTAAATCGATCGCATATGTCATTCAGTAACATGATGAATAAAATTGGTCTAAGATCCGAACCCTGGCGCACTCCAAGTTTCGGTTAAGACAACGATTTTGATATGTATTGGTACAAATATTATTATAGAATTCTATTAAAACTAAAACTTTTGTAGACAACCCATGAAAGTTTTGATATATCAGTTGCAAATGATCAGTATTCCCATCAGTCAACAACAATTAGTAGAAAAAAATGGTAACCTTATAAGTTATTGAATATACTATACCTACCTGAAGCAGTTAAAGTACATAGACACAAATTCATTTCGAATTTTTAGACAGAAGCCAAGCTTGGAAATCCTTCAATTAATTATTGGATTTGGTTGCTACATTACAATACTTTTTTTGTTATTTTAATATACATACATAAATGTACACTTGCCAGTTTACAGCTGCCTAATTAATTCAAAATAAATATGACGTATATATTTTCATATAGAAGCACCGCTATGAATTTGCAATTTAAAACCTTATTTTCTGTATTTACAGACTACGTTTTCGGTCGATGCTTACCAGGAACTGGAGATGTGGATGAAGAAGACGTTTACAGGTAATATTTGGAAAACCTTTAGGCTGTATGTAGTAAATCAGTTTTGTACGCAAATCCAAGTTGTTTCTAAAATAAACTCGTGCAATTAAGTAACTTCATATTTAATATTCACTTACGAGGGTAATCCCAATTTTTTTTATTTGACTCTAACAGAAACGGTGATAGAGAGCAGTCCTCTATGACTTCTTAGGATGATTTAATTTAGTCATTAAAATGTGGTCGATTTTATTCGCAGTTGCACTCAAGAAAGAGTGGTATCTAGAATGTGCTGCATAATATGCCTTATTAATTGCAATGTTTGTGATCAAGTGATTCCCATCACTTTTTCGATTTTTAATAAAAATTATTGCATACAGTTAGCTGTGATAGTATTGTTATTTTTCACATAGGTACATACATACACAGAAATAAATAGTAGTAAGAATTTGCATGCTAGACATTATTGAGATCGAAGATTTTAATAAAGTATTATCTAATATAAGAATAGCTGGTACACAATAGTATGGCAATTATTTCTCATATTTTCTTATTTTATGTTGATATATTTTATAGCACCATATAGTTCTTAGGATCTTATGTTATGACTTATAAATTCCTGCAAACCTCGAGAGTACGAAGATGTTAATAGTATTTTCATACCAAGATGAATTGCTAATTCACTTATAGTTTCAATATTTACAAACAGAAAAATTTATTTGTATAGGGCCACTAATTTTTGTTCTTAGAATAGCCAAGAAAGTACAATTTTTAATTTCTGAATGAGATTTCTCGAATTACCCGAAATTATAAAGAGATTGACTTGATGTATAGAAGAATAATATCTGCTAAAAATGTCCGCCGTAGTTTGATATAAATTCTTTCCTCACTTTTTTCCGTACCGCCGGCAGTTTGAACTTCTTTCAACTTTATCCACAAATTCAATTTCGTGACAGACTAACATATGAAACAAAATTTTATTTAGTTATTCTCCTCTCTTTTTCGCTTTTTATGTTTTACTTACTGTGCTCTAAAAGAAAACTTATTGGCAATAAAAGGAAAGTTTTAAACTATAACAACATTTAATATGTGCGGAACGTACCGCATAAATACAGAAAGCAATAGAAACGTCATATTGAGAAGTTTGTATCAGGAATGTAAATTGTCTTGAAACAATGCGAAACATATGTTGTCCCATATCATATGATTGAAACGCATTGTCTCCAATTTCGACGCATAAATACATATCGCAAATATAGCATTCAATCTTTAAGATTTTTTTATTGCAAAAAGGTGATTTATTCCTGATAGCTGATAACGTTCTTTAGATTTAACCTCGTGTGATGAACAAATTTAGAAACTGCATCACATTGGATTGTCAAATAAGCAGGTTAGGTGTTATTGATACAAATCCCATGTAGTTTATAAACTCTTCATGTTGGCTGCGAAACTTTGCTTAAATTCTACCTATTTTCAATACGACAAAGTATACAAACACATTTCTCGAACTGAAATGGATTTTCCATTATCTGCTGTAATAGGATCTTGAGCAAAATTCATTAAACAAATTATACTGTTATGTTGGATTTTACAAGCGGTATGTAGATGATTGCATGCATATGTTACATATCGGTAGGTAAAATTAATTATGGTATACACATATTTAATTCCTAATTTTTTTAAATAAAATCAATAAATAGTTCAGTTGGCCAGGCTATTAACTTTGCAGATCCTGAATGTAGAAAAGAGAATTTAAGCAAAGTTAGATCAATATTAGGCAAAAATAGTAATCCAAAAGGATTTTATGAAAAATTAATAAAAAAACTAATATAATTAAAGTAATGTATATAAATTACAATACAAAGACTGTAAAAAAGGTACGTAGGTCAAACTAGACAATATTTAAAAAACGCCTCTATAATCGTCAGAACACTACTTTATATGACATATGAAGATGGACCAGAGCATAGTATATTTGCATCAATGCATCTTTATCTAATGTATTTTTTAATTTACTAATTACATAATAACTCCAAGATTGATATCGTAATCCGCAGAGCGATTCCCACCAATATTGACATGCAACTTTCTGTGCGACCTAAAAGACTGGAGTCAGTCTAGTAAATTGCGCAGGTTGTCGACCATAAAACCTACACTAACTGCGTCAAAAGCACGTGAAAGTTCGAAACATAATGAAACATTGCCGTTTCTGTCAAGTCATGGTTGTAGTATCTTAATTATTGAAATACTTTGTCAAACGGTTGCAAAAAAGCCTATCCATTACTTTAGAGAAGATATTTAAAGCCAATATAGGTCTCTGATTTTCCCTATTACATGCGCCACTTTTTCTTTTAATCGAGATCACAGAAGCAGTCTTTAAACTCCCCAGGAAAATAGCCCTAGACACTGATAGATTAACGAAATCACAAAGAGGATCCAGAATGATATCACACAAGCTTTTAATCGCCGACATCGGCACTTCATCTCTTTGTAGTTCAAACCCAATATCACGTTTTGTAATTCATTCGGCAAAGCTTCAAGTCCGAAACAGTCGAGAAGTAATAAAAATAAAGACATATTATTATTGTTATTGTCCAAAAATTTCAGCAACGCTTCCCCCTTATTTTTTCTCCGTTCTTCGTCCGTTTCCTCTTTTAGGATAATATCTGGCGTATTGTGTTTTCTGCCCGTTTCCCTGTTAACAAGCTCCCATATTTTTGTAGTTTTAGATTTAGCCACATTGATTGAAAATATTTCCTTTTGGCTGATATTATATTATTTTTGTGTATTTTTTTATTATGTTTATATACTTCAATGAGTTCCGTAGATTTTGTTACTTGAGATAAGCAAAATAACTTTTTTAATTCTTCTTCCTCTATCAACTCCTTCGTAATCCATTCCGTTCCTCGCCTATCAGCAATTTGATCCTCCTCTTCGGGCAGTATAGGTCAAAGTATCATTGTCAAAGAAACTGTTCCTTGGGACTGTTCCTATGCGAAGCACAGCCGCTTGCGAAACGTCAGGGAGCAACCACGAACCGACACGGCGAAACCCGGAAATTGCTACGACTATGCTGTAAAATATACTTGACTACAAAATAAAGCAAGATACCCAGAAAATACCAATAAATATGATTACGAAACACAAATGACAAAGAAGCGTAGAGTAAGTAAATATAAACTAGATTCAATAAAAATCATCCAGGTCTACAAGAACTGCAAATCCGTAGGTAACAATATCTTGGAATACATATAAGACAAAAAAACGTTTCTAAAATTTGCATTAGATTACGTTGAGATATGCCAAAAAATAATAAACAGGCGCTCATGGTCTATTCTTGAAATCACCCTGCTAACAAAAGTACACTGAAACAAGGCTTCTTTCTTTATTTCTTTCTTCATACACACAAAAGAACTAATGGTTGGTTCAGTGATAAAAAAAGTAGTTAAACATGGAAGCGAGTATAAGGTGGTGGTCTTGCTGTAATGGGTACAAAAAGCATTCATTTTTAAAAATTAAGCTTTAACAAAGCCTCACTTTCGTGCCTCAAATATGCTTGGGGGATATTAAGTATAGAAAACAATCCCAATTACAAATTATTTTATTTCCACTATATCTACTACATTATTTGACTGTAAGTTACTGTGAAAGCTGAGTTTGGGTGCAAACTAGTAACCTTAACTTGTAAAAATTCAAAGAAGTTAAAGGAGTGATTTGAGCAAGTAGGTATATATTCGTTATATGAATAGTATTTGTATTGTATCGAACTAGTGATGTATCTAGAGCAATGTCGAATAGAACACTATCTGCAAGCAAATAATAGGTGTGTTATGTCAAAAAGTATTTTGTAATCCATAGTTCCCCACCAGATGCCAAGGCCAACACTTTAGGCAACTGTAATCCAGGCCTTGGTCACTAATGAACAATTATTATACACCAAAATTATCACTGATAAACCTGAACCACAATTAGTATTTAATAATTTTATTTCTTCCACGTTCAGGTACACCTTACAAAAGGAAACGCTGCATCAACTAAGCCAGGAGCTAAAACGTCTCTTCGCCCTCGGCTACCGTTGGAGTCACGCGTACACGCAATGTCGTCTTCAAGGAATGTTGTACGCTACCAGGAACGAGTAAGTACTAGTTATTTCATTCGATATTTGCAGATCCTATTACAAAGCAAAGTGCTTTTTCAGGTTGCCATTCGAGGTAAATGCATGCTATCATCTTGTCGATCAGGACTTGGAAGGCGCCTTAAAAGCTCTAGAGGGCGAAGAACAAGTCGATCCGAGAGAGATGGCGGTGGTGAAATTCTCACCTAGCGCAGAAAATCCTAACGCACAATACGCCGATGAAATTTACTATCCACCAGTTGACGACCCGAAAATGGCTGTTAGAGACATAATTCTACCACAAGATGCTGTTGATAGTAAGTATTTTTCCTATTTATGTAAAAGTGTGTGTGTGTGTGTGTGTGTGGAAGTTTACTCTGGTTTGGCGTTCAAATTAAAAGAAAGCAGTAGTAATAATGTTTTAAGCATATTTTTGGTGGCAATATTTAACACTGAAATTGGCCGTCAAAAAGGTATAAACAGAAATTACTACCATAAACAATGTCAGCAGAAATGCGGAGGAATAGAAAATTTATGAAAATCGTTACCATTAGGTGACAGTACTTGCTGTACTTAACAGCGCGGTGAACGACATTATTATCTTGACGATTAAGTTTAAGGGACGTAAAATATATTACGTGAACGTGGATTTACGTCATAGGTCGGACATTCTAAAATTAATGTGTAGTACCTATACAAAACACGGAAAGGATAGCGTTAAAAATAAATTTATGTGTATGTTTATGATGGGCATATCAGCGTAACATACTTCATTAACTTCTTTGCAATGGCCTTTTATTTTTGGATTATTCTTTATTGGTTTTTTCAGAATTATTATTACAATTATGATGTAACTTAACGATTAATAACTTCAGTATTAGATTGCTCATAATGCTACATACTTTCTTCTTAAATTATTTCTCTTTCCAGTTTTTGATATGGAGGATCCATATGTTGGCTATACCCTTAATAAGAGAACTTGGATCCCACAAATGCGCAGAAGATCAATTCCACTGGCACAAGTTTTTAATCCAAATTATAACAGCCCAAACAATTTTCGTATGGGTGAAGAAACTAGAGACAAGTTAGAATTCCTTGGTCCGATTCCTTCGCCGAAACAACTATTATTCGAAGATGAGCAGTACCCAAATGGAGTAGATATAAATTCACGTGAAGCCGAAGTAACTCCCGACGATTTAGAAGAATTTTATCCCATGATGGATTATATTTACAAATTAAGAACTACCACCGAAGGTCTTAAAGATCTGCCAGCGAATGTTCGATACCACAAACTAAAGTCACTACTGTATGATTTCTCTAGAATTGAAAGGCCGGAAAACATTGACGTTAGCACTCTGTTAAACCGACAAATTGAGAATGATCAAAAGACAAGTCTAGAGGATAACAGCAATGTACCTGATCGATTTTCGTTAACTTATAATACGCCTGACAATTTTAGAGCTGGTTGGGAAACAAAAGATCTTTTAGATGAAGATATACCAGAATCTCGTGTTTACATTGATGAAACCGATGAAGATTATCCTGAAGAGTATGGAAGTGGATCCTATACTGCAACGGATGAGATATTTAGGGAATTAAAACAAATTAATAAACATCGAAAAGATGAAGAAGGAATGGAGACACCAAGATATTCAAACGAGGATGAAATTTTCAGAGAACTAAAACAGATGAGAAAATCTGAAGACGACAGTACTTTCACGGAGGTCCCGAAAAAACTCAACAAGCACCGAGATACATCTGGTTTGTATACTGAAGGTGGAGTCGTATATGCCCCAAAGACTAAAGTTTTGGGTAAGTAAACAATTACTTACTAAAATAAATAAATTCGAAGGTATTGCATTTCAGATGAACTGAAGACTGAAGATAGCTTAAACGAAAATTTAGATGAATTACTAGAAGAATATAGGATGGGGTTTCAGCGACCTGAAAGATTGGATGTCAAGAAACCTGGACCTATGTTTGACTCACAACGTACCACAAACACCCCACCAACTGAAGACCAAGATGTTATTTTACCAGCTATGATAAAAAAGGAACCTCGCGGTGCTCATCCAAACCCATCTCACGAAATTTACGATGTTGATGCAGATTTTGTTTTCGTGGGATTCCATAAAAGGTAAAACGTATTTTTATTACTTAACTAAGCTTGTATAATAATAATAATAATCTATTGTAGTATACACATGTGGAGGCAAGGGGAAGAGATTATTCAGAATATATCGCGGCTGCTCGATTTGGAACCAGGAACACTTGATTCAGGAAGGTAAGTTGCTAAATTACAAACGATATGCCTTATAATATGATGTGATACTAACTTCAATCGTAGGCTACGGCTATACTTCTAAATATATCTATGCTTTTTAGAGTCGACAGAAATGAGGTAACCTTTAGAGTACATCAGAATAAATACCATTTGAATGCTTCTGAAGTAGCTAAAAGGATAGGTACAAATTCCGTTAACTGTTTATTATTATTGTATTAATTTCAACAATCTTCTTAAATTTTAGTTACAATCCGCGACGAGTTAAAGAAGTCGACTGGTGTAGAAATAACCGCAGTTGGTGTAGGTGATAAGGTAAGGCGATCAAATTCATCAGCTTTGGATAAACAGGCACAAATTTCTGCTTTGCTTATGCTTACGGTTTTCACCTCAGCGGTGAAACGAAACGAAATCTGAGCTTTAAGCTAGTTAAAGCTGCACATCGCTACTACAATTAATATTATCAATACATTTATCACATACATATCAATGTATCAGAATCTGTTCTATGCTAAGAAACATCATGTATTAATATATGTGTTTCGCAATAGAATGTATTATATATCTGATACAAATAAATTCGTAGATATGCTACATAGATTTTTTAATATAATCCGAAGTGGTTTATACATTGTCGAATTTTCAGGTGAAAACAATTCTGGTCAGCCATTTTGATTCGAAGAACGAGTTCTACATCATCCTTTTCACGATATGTGGAATTCTTGGCGCATTAATCATAGCCTCATTGCTGTTGATCATCATACGAAGACACGTTGTTTCCAAGGAGAAATTACACAATCTGACCAAGCCTGATACAGAAGCAAGTAAAGATTACCAGGACTTATGCAGAGCTAGAATGGCTGTAAAGGGGCAAACACCAGGCGACACAGTACATGGAAGAGTAACATCTTTATCAAAAGAATCCGAACAAAGTCCTTCAAGCCGATCAAGTACCTCATCGTGGAGTGAGGAACCCGCCCTGCATAATATGGATATCTCAACTGGGCATATGGTTTTAAGCTACATGGAGGATCATTTGAAAAATAAGGATAGACTAGATCAGGAGTGGGTGGCATTATGCGCTTACGTAGCTGAGCCCTGTGAAACATCCATTGCTTTGAAGAAGGATAATATTAATAAAAACAGATCCAAGGAAGTCTTACCTTATGATCATTCGAGGGTAGTTTTGAATGAATTATCAAATGCTACTGGATCTGATTATATAAACGCGTCGAGTATTACTGACCATGACCCCAGAAACCCGGCCTACATAGCAACGCAAGGACCCTTACCGCATACGGCACCAGACTTTTGGCAACTAATTTGGGAACAAGGAGCTGTAGTCATAGTTATGTTATCGAGATTAACAGAAGGAGACATTGCAATGTGTCACAGATATTGGCCAGAAGAAGGTTCTGAGGTGTACCACATTTATGAAGTGCACCTCGTGAGTGAGCATATTTGGTGTGATGATTACTTGGTACGCTCTTTCTACCTGAAAAATATAAGAACTGGGGAAACAAGAACCGTTACCCAATTCCATTTCTTATCATGGCCAGAAGCGAATGTCCCATCGTCAACTAAAGCTCTCTTGGAATTCAGAAGGAAAGTGAATAAATCTTACAGAGGGAGATCTTGTCCTATCGTGGTGCATTGCAGCGACGGAGCTGGCAGAACTGGTACATACTGTCTGATCGATATGGTTTTAAGTCGAATGGCAAAGGGTGCTAAGGAAATCGATATAGCTGCTACCTTGGAGCATCTAAGGGATCAGCGACCGCGGATGGTTGCTACCAAACAACAGTTCGAGTTTGTATTGACGGCTGTGGCTGAGGAAGTACACGCAATTCTCAAAGCTCTTCCTCCTCAACCGGCTCCGATACAACCAGAAAAGGAAATCAAATGAAAAACTTCTTCTGAGAAAAATTTTGGAAACCTAATTTTGATGACGCATTTTCTTTAACAACCCAGCCCTGTTATTGAAAATGCATCGGCTCTACGTCCACTTTTAATTCATTAAAACAAAAGGAAAACAAATATCATTAAACTGGTCAATTTCTGTTGATCAACAAATACAAATTCGCATAAAGTACACAAAAGATATGCATTATCCATTCATCACATATCCAGTTAATTTTCGCTTTGTTATTAGAAGCCTATTTCCATTCTATCTAATAATATCCAATACTTTCTACCTCTTGATCTTTGATATTCTATAAACAGGATAAATTTCATTTTAATATAATCCTTCTTTCATTAAAATAAAGTTATCAAAAGTATATTATCCCTGATGTCATTGGTGTTTATCATTATAGAAGTATAGGCTTTGTTTTAAAAATGGAAGTAACTAAATGTAAAGTATAGCATTATATAATAATATATTTTGTGTATACATGTAAAATTTCTCCATGTTACTGAAATATGATATGTTGAACGTAAAATTTTATTAACGTTATATATTTATAAAAATATATTTTAATTGTATTTTAGCGGGGAATGATGTACCATCAGCAAATATTTTCGCCAAAAACGTAGCAACATCCGGCATTTAGTCAGGATGGAAAAATATGGATTCTAAAGACGTATTAGGTACTATATTGACACGTGTGATACTTTCTTGTACCCTTTCTGATGGACTCCAGCCTCCCAAACGATAGGGTACTAGACTTAGTTACTGAGGCGCAAAAATATATGCTAACGATGAGAATAAAAGAAAACTGACGTAATTTTATTCGAAATATCAGACTGACAAATTTAAATAAAATTATTTAAAACGTTATGCAATTTTTTATAAAATTAATTGTATATTTTTTGGTAACCACTTCGTTTTTTATTCGTGAACAGAGAATACAAGAGACACAATCGCAATGCATATTACATACTATTAAATAGATGCGTATTACATCAATGTAACAAACAATAATACAAAAGATTGTATAATGGTATATGATAATAATATATAAAAAAATATGTTGTAATAATTACAAAGACATAATATATATACATCTATTTTGTCAAATTACATAATATATGATATACATAATATAATATATAGAGAAATGTTAAATTTTATGGTTCGTGTAATAACTGGTCTATCTTAAGAGAAATATTAGGATAGTCTGAAATGTATTTATGTGTATGTATACTGCACTCGAGTTTTCTATTTGTCTTTATCCAGCTCCTATTTCCTACATTTAATCCACATCAATATGATATTTAAAAAAGATTATATAACGGTTAATGAGGTAAGTATGTTTTTACTTACTTTTCTTCAATCAACAACTATAATTATTATTATTAATAATAATAATAATTCAATTGATTCTTAATTTAAATAAATGATACTTAACTGGAATTCATATATTATTTAGCTAATTGTTGTATGGTTTGACAGCTTCTATATTGTATAACAACACTCAGGAAATACCACAGATTTAACACATTTATGCCCAAATAAAGGTGTCTTAAATGGCTTTAAAGCTTCAGGCAGCACTCTTCTGTGAGAAATACTATCCTCAGAAACGCTAGCTAGAACTTTCTATAATGCGTAGTTGGCAATATTGGTGATGTCTTTGCATTTATAGAAAATTAACGGGTAGGTAGGCCGACATACTTGTAACAGAATGTCTGAAAAATACACTTTCTTAATGTTGCTCAAGCAATATTCTCAACTATTTAAGTAATTCGTGAAGTGAATGAAGCAGTAAATAAAAAAAAATTAAAATCTGTACTATTTGCTTGGAGAGCCCTATTTTATCTTATAAATTTACAAGTGTTGCAAAATTTCTGCCACCAATTTCGAGGCATTTCATTGTATTTAAAATAATTACTGATTGAACACGCCGTTTATCGTTACCATCTTCTCACTTATGCGCTATATTAAGTCTTCTATATTTTCAACAGGCATTCTCCAGACAACCCCCCAAAAAAAAATTGACTGACGTTAAGTTGGGACTTCGTGAAGGCCACGCTACTCTACTTCCATGACCTATCAATTTTATTGGATAACTTTCATTAAACCATTATCTAACCGCAGTAGCATAATGACGTGGTGCCCCATCTTGTTGCATCCACATATCCCGTCGAACTAGCAAAGGAACATCTAATAAAGCTGGTTGGTCGTTATTTAGGTAGTTTAAGTAGTTTTCCGTATTAAATCGATTAGGTAGAACGAAAGGACCAAGGAATAATAATTCACTTCCCCTCATTATCTAAATAACAATAATATTCAATTTCACAATTTTCAGTAAATATCTCGTTAATGTTTCTATGAAATTCTGCTTTAAGAAGATCGACTTTAACATTCGTGTAAAAAAACTAACATTCAACGACCTACTTTTTTGTAAACTTGCTTTAGGCATCCATAAAGAAAGCTTTATAGGCATTTAAGAAACAGCCCGTATATAAACGTTAGTAATAAATAGGTATAACGAAGGATAATACAACGGAGCATTATAACAATTTACATTGCCATAAATTGAATTTTTCTAAAAACAGCTCACTCCATGGCTATAATACGTTATAATAAATAGTAAGTCAATAAAAATCGTTGTGTCTAGGAACACTACTTTACCGAAAAATCTTTGACGGAAAACACACTACCTATATCTTCACAATATCGGCATAAGTAAGGAATATTGTGGTGTATAGTTTTCTGACCAAAATATGAGAGGATATGTAGGTACTCTTACATATTATTCGTAAATACAATTTAGCAGTCAGTCATGTTAGTATTAGTTTGTATGAGTACAATTGAGACTATGGTGATACACTTATGTGCTAGATTCTGTCTGTAAGTCTGTGACTACAGATATAACAGTATCCTTTTCACAAAGGAAATTCGCTAAAACGAGACCCTTATTCCAATCGAAAATTTGAAAGGGATCCCAATCTTTCATGTTGTTTTGTCAGCATTTTTCGCTGTAGCACTTTTATTCTATGACACATAATTTCGTACGCTTTTTTTGTGGAGTTACTAAATCGCTGATGAACGATAGGGTGCTGTTATTTATTTTTGTACCATAATATCTTGGTCGAAATTGCAACCAGAATTGGTTTGTGGGGAAACATTGTATTTAACTGTGAATGTAGACCCTTACACTAATAGGTAATTAGTCAGTTTTGTGCTACCATTTTGTCTATAGATGCAATAAAGCTGCAAGGGGTAATTTCCAAGATTTACCAGAATCTTACAACAATCAACTTGGTGAATAGTTTGGATAACTGAGGCCAGTTTCGTCTACAATAAGAAATAAGCTGCAATTATTGACCAATGCATGATCATGATAATTTGCCAAAAGAACTAATGGATGAATATACGTGGAGTTAATTTACTTAAGAACATTGTTCAAATAGCTTATAGAACTACATTGATATCAACAAATCGCATGCCAATGTCTGCCGTTTCGGTATTGTGTAGTGCCACGCACAACATGTGGCTCCTGTATGGAACAACGCAATTGGGCTTCGGAAGTACGCAATGGAACTCTGGCGTTTACAAAGATCCATGCTCCTGCGGGTTGCATCAGCATTTCGAACTACATCTGGAATAGCCCTGCAAGTAATAACGGGCACCATACCTATCGATCTGATGGTTCAGGAGAGGTGTTACATGTACAAACACAGGCATGAAGATGATCATAGATCCGTAAAGAGAGTGGCACGAGATGCATCGATCAAAAGCTGGCAGACGAGGTGGACAAATGAGCACAACAAAGCTGAGTGGACCAAGAGGTTAATACCTGATATATCCGCGTGGATCAACTGTGAACATCGGGAACTGGATTATTATCTGAGCCAGGCTCTAACATCGCATGGCGTGTTTAGATCTTACGCCAAACGTTTTAATAAAGACGAAAATGATGATTGCATATACTGCGGAAATATCGACACTGCCGAGCATACCCTATTCGATTGTATTAGATGGGAGGTGGTTAGGCAAGCTGTATACACGAACTTGGGAAGTACACTAACACCGGATACGCTGGTTTCGACTATGACTGAAAGTAAATCCAAACGGAAATCTATCCACAGCATGATTAGCAACATTATGAGCCACAAGGAGGCGCAAGAAAGAGCAAGGCAAAGAGACAGAGCAAGATAGCCTGCCGCGCCGGTCGCACCTGATGTAATGTCTTTCTGACGGTTCTGGGTGTGTTCCGAATTTTTGAAATGCAGGAGGTTTTAGTGAGTAAACAGTACATTGCATAGTACTCGACTCCCACACACCGTCCATAAAGGATTTCCTCCTGGGTAAAAAAAAATATATCTGCCGTAGAAGATTCCTTCTGCAGCAGTTGTATGTATTACTAGTTTTTCGCAGCACCGATACAGAATATAATATGGGCAAGTATTTAGGTGATTTTGATGTAAATCCATTTTCAGAATATTTTTTACATTTTATTCCATGTATCGAGTAAATCGATTTTTAATACAATGCAGTTTAATTGGACCTAAAGGTGAAAAAAATATCTGGATGGTAGATAAGTACTCAAATACTCTACGCCATCTAGATAAGGTAATAAAGTGGTTTATAGTACATCATCAACACAACGTGCAGCTGCCTAAACAGAAGTGATGATCGACTCCCAGAAGCAATAGCTCCTCAAACCATTGCTCCAATAGTCCTGTGTACATTCCTCTCGACAGCAAACCCAATATCGTCGAACCTTTCTACGGCCATCGTGTATACCTAGACAGAATCGCGATTCGTCGCTGAAGACGACATTATAGCATTCTGCTTCCCAATGCTGACGTTCTCTGCACCAGTTCAAGCAGTGACGGCAGTGATCCGCAGTCAAAGGAAGCACTAATTGTGGACGGTATGAAAAAAGTCCAAAGCCTCGAATGCGGCGAGTAGCAGCTTTACCTTCTTCTCCAAACCATTGGTCAGCAATTTGACGCGTTGTAGTGAAGCAGTCTCGTAGAGCTAGTTGTCTGAAGCCCCTATCTTGATGCTCTGTCGCACGCCTCGGTTGACCAGTTGGTCTTCTTCTGTGTTTCTCTACCTTCTTCTGTCCACACATGACCCATACACATTACCGTAATTGTAGTACAATTACCACAACGACCAATTTCGCGATAAGACAAACCAACATAGGCAACAATTCTACCCCTGTCAAAGTCACTAACACGGTAATAAATTTGACGTCCTCGCACTCAAGGCATTTTGTTACGATGAACATGAATCTGTTCGCAGAAAAGTAAGAGATTTTTTTTTGCATTTTGATGCCAAAAAATCAAGTTGAACAAATTACTTCTTCTGGGTGTAACACTTCTAATGTCACTGAGTATATACATATGTAGTTAGGGTAGATACAAAATTTACAGCAAATAAAGGATGTATTATGATGCAGATTGAAGACCTTATTTGCAGGCCACAAAAAAGGGGATATAAAGTACCCAGCTTTGATTTTTCTTATTACTTTTTCGATAATAATTAGAATTACACTTGATCAAACAAAAAGAGAGGATATTTGATACAGATATTATTTAAATCTGTATAACTTGGATTTGTAGCAATAAGGATAAAATGAAAGGGATATATAAGCAAATATAACACAAACGGGAACATGATGCTTAAGAGACAATTGAGGGATTGCCTACAAAAACCTGATTTCTTTTATACATATAATAGGCATAACACTGACGGCATTATTTCTGTATGTTATTTAAAAGTGTTTCCTCCATTTAAGCTACACTTCTATGTTTCAAATTTTTCAAACTTACGCCATATCTTCCTAACCGACATTTAATTTAAAATATTTCGTTTTGTCAATTAATTGTCACCAAATCTGCTTCTTTCCTTCATTTTCGTGTCCAGAATATGCTACAATTTCTTGGCCCAATGTTGCCTGCTTCGGGCTTACTTTGCCGTAAATCGTTCAGGTTGCAGTGCGCGGGACAATTAACGTACTTTAGAAGGTGTTCCATATCCTGTATCATCCCGTTTGATCAGGTTAGATTTTACCGAAGCAACGCCTGTTCTAACACGATTTAGCATTCTCCAGGTCTTGAAATTGTACCAGACACCTTCGGCGGGCTTTCTGAGAGAGGACTATTTGCGGGTGGTTCATCCAGGGGGCTACTGAGAAGTCAGCGTTTAGATTTTAGCCTTTGAGATTCTTGTTGTTGCTCGAAAAGAGGGTGACGATTGTCGAATGTTTTCTTAAACTGCTTACTAAATTCATATGCCTCCCTGCGAGAGTTGGGACTGGTAGCTAGCGAAGTAGCCTTCATACACGCTGTTACAAGTCTGCAAGTTTCGTTGAGGCTCAACATCGAGGCTCACATCGACCTTCGTATCCAGGATTCATTTTTCGTTTATCCATTCAGATAAAATCATTTAATTAACAAAACAAGTTAAAGGATACGAATTATGTTAATCAATGGTCTCAAATTACTATTTTGCAGAACGCCAGGTATAACTGGAAGACCAAAAAAAGGATCTGCTATCATAAAACGCTGTCTATAATCTGGTATTTACACAAGAAGGTAATATATAAAAAGATAAAAGTGCAACCGAATCCATTATATTAGCCATTACGAGATAGAAGGCAAGGGAGAATGGTTAATACGATCTATGTTTCAAAAAATAATTAGTTTCATTGTTGAAACTAGAACGAAAGCATAACAATTGACTGGGCAGCATGTGGTAGTTATTCATGAAGATGCGAAGACTTCGTTAAATTATCTTACAAAGTTTCAGTAAAAAACTAAATTACCACAATTTTGCCATTTATTCTTAAGTAGCCTTTAATCAAAAGTTCTTATACAGGCGCGTTTGCTTTCCATTAATACCTATTACAGCCTTTTTCTTGCAGTGGCTAAATTGAGAAACACATGCCACTGAAGCATTTCAAAAGCATTTTACTTTTAAAAAATTGGGAAATTTAATCGGTTATCTTGACACGGTGCTGTTTAGTCTCTGTTCCACCTTCTTTTCGACAATTTAAAGAATAAGAATGTGAAGATTTCTATGTTAAAGGTAAAGACAATGCCAAAACAAAAACGCAAAAGCTTCAGGACCAACTTGGACATACTAATGCAATCTTTGTGTTCTACAAATTACTTTAGTGATAGTGAAAATGTGTAGCTAAAAATTTTAAAGCGTCTCCCAGTTGTTGCCCTCCATTGAACCGAATAATCTTGAGATTATCAAGTTTTCTTCAAATGAAATATCTATGATAGTAGAGTAGTAGTAGTCAGTTGTTCTTCTTAGTAGCGTTTTTATATTCGACTGTGTACATAGAGGGCCAACCCCTTATTCTATTTTAATTCCTAGAAACCACTTGATTTTTTTAAAATTTCGCAGTGATTATGGAGAAATAATTCTCAATTAACATTTTTAAGTAATTTTCTTAATGTTTGTAATAAGCATAAAAACATTTAAATAAATGTATGTAATGTGTATATGTCATAATTTAAAAAAAGAATTAACAAAGAAATCTGGAATCTATTCTAATATTATGAGTTCGAAAAATTCCGAAGAACTTCCATCGCCCGAGTAAATCCCTAGAAGTAGCGAGAGAGCCCATATTTTCCCCGGTGTAAGCTTGGAACATACATACACACATTTATATACATTTACCCTCTAATAAAATTCCCCCGATTTCCCGGTTTCTCTTTCAGCAATTCCCCCAAAAAACTGAACCCCAAGATGTTATCTCGTCGCCCAATGAATGTCTAAGGTGTACCTACGTATATGCGAACGAAGTACCTAATAGAAGGTGTACGTCTTATCAAGAATGCCACCGTAACATACAAAAGAGTGATAACATAACGACTTGGGCCGTTACCATGGTGACGCCGAATCTCCAACGTTTTGCGAATGCGTGAAGACGCTGCAGCGCTAAAGTGCAGGGTGTAGTATTGCGAGCTTCGCGAGAGCGTAGGCGTGAGATTTTCCAGTGCAAATCGCAAAATATATTAGTTGAAACATTAGGTGATAATTTTATCGAACTGAAAAGGTTTAAAATCGTAATAAGCTGCACCGAATTCTGGTAAGTATTTACTTGTTCTATTACTAATTTATAGTTGGCCGATATAAGAGTAAATATTGTTATAGTGCCCTGTAAAAAGTAACACAATATTTTGTATAATAAAAAAAATGACGCAATAATCTGGTTGATGCTATTACTCTTTAGTACATATAAAAGTAAACAATGGAATGGTATTTTCCCGCCAATTGCGCAAGCCTTTGTTAACAGGACGCGATTATCTTTTATTTATTTGAGAGTTGTGGGTATATATTTAATAAATTACTAAACATAAATAAAGAAAAAATCATATTTATGATATATGACTCCTCTTTTCTGTATACATAGCATATGGAACGTAATCTAATGGTTTATTTACATTTCATTTGAAAATGAACTAAACAAAATATGTTTTATAGCTTCGCATTTTGTAATTGCACGCCCCCTAATTGAAATCAAAATAGAATTCTTACAAATAATGATTCATACCTTTAATGCTATATGCAGAAATAATTTGTTATTGTTCTATAAATTTGATGGTATCAGTTGATTCATTCTTGACAATTACTAAAACGTAGTTTTTCGAGGGAGTATACCAGATGTTTTTAACAATTCTTACCCAAGCTGGTTCCTCCCCTCTATTTGCTCATTAGTAACTCTACAAAAGCCCGCAGAAACATCTTTACAGAAAATTACATACAGGAACTTCTGATAGATCGGGATAGTCAATATTTAATTTTTATAATTGATTCGTCTGATAAGACTAGTTAAAGCATAATCAGAAGTTTATAAATGTGTTGCAAAGTAACGTATGACGGTAACGTAAGTTTTTGTGTGAGTGGGGAGAGGGGTGGAGGTTTTGCTATTTATTGCAATTAGATATACAGTACAACCCCGATAATCCGGACACATAAAGTTAAAGGATTAGCGGCGTTTTCAAAAAAACTGGTCACATAATACAGTTTCGTAATGTTATTAATAAATATTACAAAAACACAGTGTATTTATCAGGTACATTAACTTCATTCATTCTTTCACTGACGACGTTAATGTAACGTGCACTACGTACTGCGAAAAATTGCTTGTATCATCATCAACGCAGCTTTCGTCAATATTTGTAACCTCTTCAATAATATTATCTTGTTCTGTTGGTATACCTTCATGTTCTCCTAAAGCCCAATTCAATATCTCATTATTACCTTTCTTTATTAGGTTTTTTATATCAGTCATATTTTTATCTACCACCCTGGAATTTATACAATTTCGGAAAGTACGAGATCGTCTTCTTCTTCTGATTGCCCCAACTAGCCACAATCAGCTTCGGCGTGACACGTTCCCAAGCGTCGTGTACAGCGTCAACTGCATTTTGCGGATTAAAGTTTTTCAAATGTTGTGCTATTTTGCCATCCTCGAACATTATATGAACACTAAATCACTATCACTCACAGGACACCAAACACTTGGATAATTGCCAACGCGTTTCGACAGAAATGCGTTGGAAATTATCCAAGTGTTTGGTCTCCTGTGGGTGATAGTGATTTAGTGTTCTACTTCCGCACCAAGAGATCCAGTAAATATTTGTGCGACATTATATGCCTTAGCGAAGTTTTCTTGTACAACATTCTGATATTTTGTATAAAATGATAATCCATCGATTGCAAAATTGCTGTATAATTAGATGGTATTAGAAAAATTCGAACATTGGGATCAACAGCTAATTCCTCAGTTACTAAATGCGAAGGTGCATTATCAATTAACAGTAATGCTCTTTGATGTCCATTTATACTCTCGAAAAATTTCGCGTTTGTGTTTCGACAGAAATGCGTTGGAAATTATCCAAGTGTTTGGTCTCCTGTGGGTGATAGTGATTTAGTGTTCTACTTCCGCACCAAGAGATTCAGTAAATATTTGTGCGACATTATATGCCTTAACGAAGTTTTCTTATACAACATTCTGATATTTTGAATAAAATGATGATCCATCGGTTGCAAAATTGCTGTATAATTAGATGGTATTAGAAAAATTCGAACATTGGAATCAACAGCTAATTCCGCAGTTACTAAATGCGAAGGTGCATTATCAATTAATAGTAATGCTGTTTGATGTCTATTTATACTCTCGAAAAATTGTTTAACATAAAGAATGACGTGATCATTAAACCAACTGGAAAATATTTCATCCAAACCGTTTTGAATCCTTAATATGTATATTACAAGTAACGATGCGTTCTTAAATACACGGAGAGGTTCCGCTTTTCCGACAACAAAATCTGGAAGTTTATGCGTTCCCGATGAATTCCAGCATGGCATAAAAGTTAATTTATCTTTAGATATTTTTCTACGAGAAGCAGATTTTACATTCTGATGCACTCAGGTTCCTAAGAGTACTGCTCTCCAAACGATCGCCGACTCATCAGCATTAAAAATTTTATCTTCATTTAGATTCACTTCTTTAACTATTTTCGCAAAGTTTTGTTTAAATGGCACTCTCATCATTGGACAGTCGTTCTCCACACACTTTTAAAAACCTAATTCCGTGGCTACTAATTGCTCGGGCCACCATTGTTAGTATTTCCTGTAATTCTTTTCGTTAAATAATTTTGCGTTTTTCGTAGAATATCCGAAGAAATTTGAACATGGAAGGCTTTTTGTTGTAGGAACTACATACGTATACAAAGCTTTCCCTACTTCAGCGTTTTTAGCTTTTTTCATAACTCCTTTGTTCTGAAAAACATGTTTTATAGTTATAGAATTATCCTGTCGAAAAGGTCCCTATGGCTGTTCGCCAACATACATACATAGTTCACAGGGGGCAAGTGCACTCCATCAAGCAAGTAAACTAAAATCATGTACGCTTGTGTCATACCCTCAAACCCAAAAAATTACGCATATAAACTTGCCACTATTAGAAAAAAAACTAAAAACTGATTTAACAAACATTAACGGAATTTTGACTTTTTCTAAGTGAAAATATAAATAAAATGTTAGAAAGCTTAACCAGAATTGACCGTTCTTGTATTTTGCACAAATCTTATCTATTTATGTTTTTTTTTTTTTTGGTTAAACATCAAGCATAGTGTATTAATTTGAGTTTGCCAAATGCTTAAACTTAAGAATTTAAAGCAATTTTATGCTTATGAGTCATGGAATAATATCTCTGAAGATTCTCCGGTTGAAACACAATGTTTTCTACAGTTTCTTAAAATGCAATTTAAAATATAAGTTCGCCAATGCAATGGTTTACAAATGAGACCATTTAAATCACCACGATAGTAAATTAGACAACAAAGTTATTACAAATGTTTCGAAGGAAGCATGCCGTAACGAACTTCAATTCCATTCTCTGAAACAAGAGCATGATTCAATTGAACATTCCGCTCGAAGATTATCCAGCTTTACTTCGTTCTGCACGTAATAGCACAACGACTTCGCAATGTGATGCAGCAACTAAGGTTCGGATGAAGCCGAACTTACGATGGATAGAAAGTTAGGCGGCCTGCATAATTTATGAAAAGCAGAATTTACGACAGTTCCTATCCACGCAAGAGTTACGGAATTATTAAAATTGAGGAGGAATCGTTAAAATGATTTCTTCTTATTTCGACTTCAACGAGCAGTCGTATTATTTATTACTTTGTAAAAAAAATAGTTATCACAAAAGTTTGTTCGAATTAGCATAAGTAATAGAATACAAAAGCCTTACAGTACATTTAGAACCAAGCAGATCTAGAAAATAATTATCTCCTCTCTCGGTGGGGAGGGGAAATGTCCCGTCAAGCTAACTAACTTGTTGTTAATATTACATTCAAAAACTTAATTCTTTCAAGCAGGTAGTACCCGAAAATCAAAGTCCATTAAATCCAACCACAATAGATTCCTTTAGACTTTGTCCATTTCTAAAAGCTTCGTGTTAGGACGTGTGCTTCTCTGCACTCCCACAGTTTCTGTACAAAGAAGCATGGCGACAAAATATTATGTAAATAAGAATTTCTTTAATCTTATAGCTTTAGGTCCATGATCAATGGAGATCCAATAGAGATTAATCTTGATAATTGTACTACGAAGGGCTCCCTCATAATCCAATCCGATTCGTTTGCAAAACCAATTGAAGCATATAAATGATTGAATTTTTAAGACTATAACTACTATGACAATTTCTTTCATGGAACAAACAAGAGAAAGAGTGGAATTGCTTAACAGCGCTCACACCAACTGCTATTATCCAATTTGGACCAATTAATAAAAACGTTATTGTCCTGGGTGGATAGAAATTTTACACCACAGACTAAACTCCTCTTGAGGAGTGATGGAAATTGGTCAAAAATCTAAAAAAGAAGCAAAAGTTACGAACGCAAAGAACTAAAATATTACCAACCCACATCAAAATGTTCTTTCTGGACTTGATTTCTTGCACTATTTCGTTTGCCATTATTTAAAATTATTGGGGAGTCACCGGGAAGGAATTTTAGAGGAAATTCAGGCAAACATTCATGAATTGCTGCAAAATGTATTCTGTTTCAGTTGAATATATTTTATTGAATATATCAATTAGTTATGAACTGAAAAGGAGATCCTCTATTCGGTATAATAAGTTTTTCAAATGAAGTATTACAAGGGTATTTTATTTTAAACGCAAAAATATTGGCATCCACGGTTATTTCTCTAATAATTTGTCTGCGAAAGACGTCTGCATTTTACGATTTATCAATATGCTAGCGTTCCCTACATATAGTGCAGTGGTGGGTGAAGCTGATTGAAAGAGGGTGTAGTTAATTGTGTAGTTTTGATACCCACGAAAACTTATGTTGCCTTAGCTTTGTCTTTTTGCTATTTACTGCGTACTTCTGTACGGAATTCTTCTATTCTTTCTTGGATATTATGTAGTTCACCATAATCATTATTAAAGATACTTCTCTCCCTGTCCTTAGTTTATTCCAACGTAATTAGGTACACGAATTATAGGTTCGTTCCATTAACTTTACTAATCGATACCAAAGGGAATAGATTAAGTAATTATCTCTTGGATTGTCATGAATGAATTGCTAAATTATTCCAGACTATCAACTTGTTCTGGCCAAAATATAAACTTGAAACTTCAGAGTTATATACCTATAGGCAATTAGGTTTTCTTGAAAAATGCACACAACTCCCCGATACTTGTCTAATGTGTCAAGCGTTCTCAAGACAAGATTTATTGTCAAAGTCGAACGTCAAAATAGCACCTTGTCGTTTGAAGCTTGTGAGTTAATAATGATCCGTTAAGAGCCTTTGCATTATTGCTATAGAGTTCAAATGGATAACAATAACGAAAACACTGTTCACACAAATCAGGACATTGTTAATATAAACTTGCAGAATGTTTAACGAAAACTATCCATATTTACCCTCGACGACAAAAGACAAATTTAGAAGTTTTAATTTATTAAAAAATGGACGTAAAAACCTAGAACATTATAATAATTGTTCGAAACATTTAAACACAGTGTTAAACGTGAAGAAGCACCCTTATATGTTGCTCTTCCTAGTTCTTGAGGACAGAGTCTGCCGAATGCTGCTCGCACCCTACTCCTAATTCCTCCCTCGTGTTCACCGGTTTCAGACTAGATTTGTAATACGTTCCCAAAAGGAAGAACTCTAAATACAAGAAACTAAGTAATAATATTTAGGAGGTGGCTTCTGACAAAATTAAGTTATGGTTCAGTTTTGAAAAGAAACCAAAAGTAACTAAAGTAACCACACAATGAAAGCAGCCAATCTCGCCGTCAAAACTTAGTCCAACATGTTGTTTAAGTATATTATCAATCCTAAATTTATATGCGAAATATCGAGTGTTCTCGGATTTTTTGAATAATAGCCTGGTATAGCATTTATTTTAGAAAAATCGAATAACTACAAAATGTCCGAATCAAATTACAAAAAATAAAGGTAGATATTCATGAAGCTTAGATAAATCCAAATATGTAAACATATACAGGGCGCTAGAAATCTAAAAATTGAACAGAACACAATCGATTATATACAGGGTTTCCCACGGAACTGGCTAGCTAGCAGTTTTCGGACTTAACAAAGCACTTCAGTTTTGAAGATTTTGGGTTCGCAATGACTTTGGTAGTTACTTTTTTTCTAAAATATTCTCAAGTTTCTTGCACTTCCGGTTAATCGGAAGGCACCACAAACTTTGTAAATGGAAACCCTATATATTATTATGTTCTTCAATTCAGCATCAAATTCTATGACGATTACAACCAGGGTTTCCTATACCTATCTTCAACTGTTTCTAAGATATTACGATTTTTATAAAAAAAATTGACATTTACACCGTTATATTTAACTGATTAATTTTCACTTATTGCAAATGCCAGAGGTTTGATATTTTAGAACTGCCAAATACTAACATTGTTTCACCAAAACGTAGTAGCATTTTTTCTTTATATCATACAGGGTGCTCAACAATTTACATTATATCAAACGATTTTGGAAGTTGTAAAACTCAAGTTTTTTACATGGAACACCCTGTATATTTTGACATTGTTGGACACAAAGTTCAATCCTCCATCGATTTTCTCTAACACTCCCTATACTTATCTCCAATAGTTTGCTTTCTATTCCCATTTTATGTATTAATGGTTCCAAATAGCGGAATAATCTTCTAGTAAGCTCAGACTTTGACATTACAATAAATTATTGTTCTCAACATTATTGTTTAATCGTTAACCGTTAGGTACGTTTGTGTCAGAAATGTGAAAATAATGGATAATATTGGAATTTATTCAAGTCAGAATATATGTACAC
>SMLS01074622.1:0-31978 GCA_004785975.1 Popillia japonica | reverse complement strand
ATCTGACCATCAAACATATGTTGAAATAATCTCTTCTTGAATAGTACAGAGGTTCGCGCGATTCTACAGTGTGCAGAAATATTGTTATATATATGCGTAATCTGATAACTAAAGCAGTTCTTGAAAAATTCCAGCGTGTGACAGGGCGGGGTGAGTGTCCCCTTGAACCGAACATTCAAATTATGCACATCAGTTCGACACTTCACTTTCTGAAATAAATACGGTGGTTTTTCTGTGATTAAGATGTTATGAAATAAAGTGGCGGAATGCAGCAGTCGTCGACCTCTCATATTTAGCCATTGCAACTCAGTCAATTTATGAGAAACCTGGTCACGGCGTCTAATACCAAAGATCAAACGAATACATGAATTTTGAAGTTTCTGCGTGCACAAGCACTTGAAATAAAAGGGTTATATAATACATCACAATAATTAGCGTTAGAAAGAACAAGGCTCTCACACAACGGTTGTTTAGTCTTTAAGTTCAGCATGTATCTATTAGTGTATATAAGCTTGAGTGATGCATACGATCGCCGCACAAGGTTATTAACATGCTTGTCAAACTTTAGATCGGAGTCCAAAGAAACACCCAGGCTCTTTACACAATTGTTCAGTGCAATTCTTTGTCCATCCACAAAGATATTAATAAAGATATGGAAGTATAACAACGGAAACTTAGACTTAGATCTACAAAACATAAAATTAAAATAAAGTGCATTGAAAACACAAGCACAGAATATCAAACTGTTTGATATTCTGTGACACAAGTCTACACCTCAAGTTACTACTAGTGTCGTTCTACAGTACATTCGGGATGTGCTAGTTCCGATTTTTGTCCACTAGGGAGCATGAGGTTCGAATTGGTCCATTGTTGGAGGAACTAGGCGTCGAGACGAGGTATGATGAAATTGGCTCTTCCATTTGGAGTTGCCTTGATGTGACCAAGCAAGTCGAAAACACGTGGCCCGCTGCTGTTTGATGTAGCTTAATTGTATCCGTCGGTAGGGTGATTCCAACAATATAGGTACCACGAGAGATAGGCATTTTTGTATGTTTCTAAAGGTACTATTTCATTATAGTCGAACTTTTAACATGTCTTAATCGATGCGATGCTCCCTATGAATCAAATATTCGGATACTGCGAATAGGTATGCTCGTTTCAAAACCTAATATCGTCAAAGCCGCGCATGACGTCGGTACGAAGGAAATTACATTTGAAATTTATTTCAAGAAAGGTTAAAATCGCTGGTTTTGTAGGCGGGATTTGTAAATACAATTAATGCTTCGCAATGATGTATGCAGAAGATACGCGTCGGCATACCTGTTTCGGTGTATCCTGGTATCAATGGGCAAATGATCGTTATTTGGTGGGAGTTATTATTCTTTTTGGCATTTTTCGCTCACATTTTCTTTAAGCTTTGCTGCTCTTCTAACTAGCATCTTTATGGGAGATGTGATGAGATGCTGCATATATATCAACAGCTATGAGAAGAATAGTAAGCATTTTGTAGAGGAAGTTCAGCTGTACATGTTTTATGGCACTGGAACTTTAATAGTACACTAAAGATTATTTGTTATTATTAATTAATCTAAACAAAAAGCAAACTAATAGTGGCCCTAGCGTGAGCTTACAAAAAATATATAAATTTCAAATTTATATACATATTTCTATACGTATATACGTTTCTATATTAAGAGCTAATATTATGGCCACTACATTAGGTTGCCAAATTGTTTAATTTACATTTAATATTACATCGCTAAACAATACTATCATTTTCGAGCAATTAAAAAAATCATGCATATTAAAATAACATGTAATAGGTTTAGTAAATAGATTGCAGCTGTCTAGAAAACTATAGGTAGGTTAAAATGTAAAGTATGTAAAGTAAATGTTGGAAACAATTACATTAACGTTTTCGCCCCTAAAATTCGAAAACAATCTTCTGTATTAAAGTTTTCTAAAATTATTAAAATACATCCGCCTTACACGTTGTTTCTATTGCGCATGTGCACATGAAATCCATGCGAGAGTGTATTGTGTTAGCTGCAATCGTGGTCGCGTTGTAAACACGCAAATGACCCGAAATAACATGTGCGATCGTCGAATTATCTAAAAGACAACACTTCGGTAGTCTAACGGCAAGGAACTATACTTTAATTTACCTGGTTTGGGTATTGAAATAACTTCCATTACATCTTGGTTTCACTTTAAAATATTGTACTTAATTTAAACGCACAGTGCTAATTTACGTGTACAACTGACTTCTCCTTGAGTTATTTTTGTTTCACTGAAAACAAATTCGTTCCGACGATTCGCCTAAAAATGTTAAAAAAACACATAAAACACAAACTAATTTCTTCCATTAAAATCGGATCATGAAATAAATTAATAACACTATTTGTAATTGTATAGCAACACGTTCAAACAGTGCGAAAGAATTACTTGTAATATACAGATATATGAATCCTCGAACAATGCAGAAAGTGCCGTCTAGAACTAAACAAAAACAACTGCCAGTAGGTGTTGCTAGATTAAAGGTAGGATTACATATTAGGACATTTTAGGTAGAATATGATTATTTTTTACGTGTTATATAATAAAAATATTGAAAATATGTTTAAATACAGTTAATATTTAAATACATATACGTATTTAGAAAAACAGTCGTTATCGCCTCAGTAGCGCAGTAGGCAGCGCGTAAGTCTCATAATCTTAAGGTCGTGAGTTCGATCCTCACCTGGGGCATTTGTTTTTTTTTTAATTTATAATTGTATTTTGTTTGTTCTTCCCTACATACTATACAGGGTGAGTTTTTCTTCATTATTTGTATGGGGATCTCGGAAACGATAAGAGATACGCATTAGGTTAAATGGAGAAAGATTTGCATCTTTATACTTAAGCCTCACACAGATATGTTTTTGTCTATTTCAGAAAATGCATGGTTTACTAGATATTTGCAAAATATAGACGTTTTCCAAAAGCTTTTCAGTGCTACATCTCTTATGCATAAAAATAGAAAAGAAATTAAATATTGTTTGTAGGAAATTCAATTTCAAACATCTTAAATTTTTAATTTTCTTAGCATTTTTGAGTTAGCAAGCAAAGTCTATTTTTTTAATGGAAACCATAGTTGGCTATGACATATTGTAATAGTGCATTTTTTCTGCTTGCAATGATGTGAGGGTTGTAGCACATGAATAAAAGAGTTATAGCACTGAAAATGTTTTGGAGAATTTCTATTTTTTGCAAATATCTAGTAAACCATGCCTTTTCGTAAGTGGACAAAAGCATATCTGGATGTGGCTTATAAAGACGCAAATCTTTCTCCATTTAACCCATTGAAATGGAGGGGTTGTACTGGAACACGACCGTAAACAGCAAAAGACGTTTAAAAATGGGGACCTCTCTCTAACTGTGTCGCGGTGGTAACCTTTCTCTGTCTTAGCCGTAAGCGTTCCAGCTTATCCCTGTACTTGTGATGATTTAACCTACTGCGTATCTCTTATGGTTTCCGAGATCCCCATACAGATAATGAAAAAAAAACTCACCCGGTATATACGATTTTAAGTCTAAGAAATATTGCATAAGCATCCGTACAAAAAAGGATAAAGTTAAGTAGAAATTATTGATTGTGAGTTATGAGATGTTTATTGCCGAAATCTGATAAAAGAACTTTTGCATTGACAATCTGGTTTTAAATATCACGTGTATTTGTGTTACTAAACCAATAATAAAAAAAGATTGTTGGTAATTAAAACACGTCAAGCTTAATCATAAAATCAGTTTGCTAAAACGTTACACACATGGGCCTTCTGTTAAATTAATAGGGCAACTGGGTTGAACCAGTACATAAGTTTGACCAAACATATCTTTTTCACTTAAAACAGTTTTCTTTGACTGGTTTGCACCATTTTTTAATAGATAGCTTTGTTTTGGTTTACTAAACTCAGATTGGCAAATTGGTAAATTCTTGTTACTTTTTTAATAGATTAACTTTCTAAAGTCAGCTTTGTAAAAGTAGAAAACATCTACTTTTGTAGACTATCTGTTTGTTATTATTAACATTTATTTTTGAGAATGACGACCATGTGCAAGTGTCCAGAACTAATTTGGTGTTTGAAGTTACCGTAATTTACGTGTGATCATGCCATTTATTAATTGAAATCTATTCAGAATTTAATAAACTATATATCTAAATATGCTGTAAAATTTAAACACTACACTACAACTAATTAAAACAGAAACTTTTATTAGTTTCTCTTATTTTAACTTGCAATATGTACATACAGCTTATGAGGTTCTTAGGTTAAAAGCGAAATCACGTGATCCGAAGCCCATGCTTGATCTTGTTTCGTTGTACTATAGTAGCAGGGTTATTCCAACAATAGACCATGAGCGCCTATTATAGGCATTGTTGTGTTCATTTGTTTTTTGGCATCTTTGGACGTTATGTTGCTTAGAAATATATTACAAAATTTTGTTTTCTTCTATTTTAATAGTTTGATTCTGATGAGAATAAATGTATTGGAAGATCACCCATACTGTATGTAATACATTAAACGCAAAAATTTCTACAATAGACCATGGCGCCTATTAAGGCATTGTTGTGTTTAATATTGTGGCATCCTTCGACGTTATTGTATACAATAATACATGATGACAGCCGACCACCAATTGTAACTATTAATATTCTACTACTATTAATTTTCTCCGTGTAACTTTTAAATATTAAATCTTTTACATTTCAGCAAGCATTTTTTTGTTAGTCAATATCTTTGACATTAGGTCCTCTTGCAGCTGATAAGTTGTTTTCAGGCTTATTATAATTAAAATGCCGAATAGCATGCTGTAATTGGTGCTTACGCCATTGTATGTAACTGTTGTATAATTGCATGGTTTGTACGTGAACTCTATATTTGGACTTCAGTTTGCAAGTATGTATGCATATGTTAGCTCGAGTGTTGGTAAATGCCTCCCTGCAGGTAGTAGTGGAAAGAATGGAACTGATTGGTCTCAACAAGAGGTAAACTGCTTCCCAAACCTTAGTCGTGGTATAGGACAGATTATTTACAATTTATGTAAACGTACACATTTTTGTAAATACCTATTAGTCTTCACGATTTGTATTCTTTATTTCTTACTCACCTGATATTGATCTATTTAGGTGTTGATATTAACTATTTTGCTAGTTTGCTTAAGCGGGTGTAGATAGTTTTCGGCTTATGGAGGGATAGCATGTTGTAAATATTTAAGTATTAAATTGATTACGACCTCTAAACTTTTTTCAATATGTACCTAGTGTTGTATATTATTTTAGTTAAAGCGGAAAACAGTTATTACTTTTACACAAGTATAAATATGGTCTCCAAAAGTTTTTAAACAGTAGTGAAAAGCGGTGACACCAACAAAACGTTTAAATCTTTTTTTTTATCTTGAGGGCAGTGGAGAACAATATATAGTTGTTGCAAAAAATGTTCAGGAACATAACCATGATGCTCAGATAGAAAAATTACACCGCCAAATTGTTAGCACATCCTGTAAACGGAAATCGGTATTACACGGGTATTACAACGGCTGTTTTCGCCGTCACCTGACAAACGGACGGGAACATACATATGTATATAAAATTCTTATATTATTGATAACGAATAACTTTAAAAATAATTTTATCAAAGTCGATATTTTATACCGATAGGACCCATGTCTGTGATTTTACACGATCAACGATGTAAGTACATACATATATCAAATGTTACGAGATCACAAACACGTCCAATGTAAAACATGTGAAAGTGGTACAATAATGGTACAGTAGGAATAAATAGTAATAAGCAATACATATTTTATGTTGTTGTTAAACACTAGGTAATTTGTATTGAATATAATATGCATACCTTAGCTTTCGTAGATTAAATTTCCTGTTTGTGTTTAAGAACGTGTAATAATACTAATTTACTTCCTATAAGAAAAAGATATTATAAAGATACATATGTATATGTATTTACAGAAACGTGTTCCTCTATAGCAGGGGTCTCTAAACTACTGCTCGCGGGCCAAATCCCGCCCGCCCGTGCCATCAATCCGGCCCGCGCAAGCTTAAGATTTGTGTCATCCATCTGGCCCACGACAGCCAGTCTTATTGTTGTTACTATTGCTGTGATAAGTTGAAGCGGAAAACACAGAATGATGGCCCTTAGAACATACTGAAGAATCATTATGGCCCTAAGGCTTCAAAGTTTGGAGACCCTTGCTCTGTATTATCGTGCTGAAAGCACATGTTTTAAACAATATTAAACTCTACGTCCTCAAAAAAATCAAAACGGTTGTTTTCAAAAAAAAAATTATATACGAGTAGATCTGTATTGCAACAATCATTTATAATATGTGTAAACAGTAGACCATTGTTAAAGAGCTACCCCAGTGGTTGGCGTAACACGGAAATTAATTCTAACATTTAATATCATATATGTTGCTGAAGTGGGAAGTATTAACAATTTGTAACCCATTAGACTAAGTACATATCTGCAACACAACGTAACCTTCCAAATTCTTTCGGTAACTGATAGTAGTGATTTAAAATTGTTAAGCTTTCAAAATGCTTCTACCGTGTATTGAATTTATGCATACACGAATACTATTTTCTAATTCCTCTACATTCCGGTATTTTCGTTTGTATACATTATTCTTTACGTTGCCCTAAAAGAAAAAATCTAATGGGGACAAGTCTGGAGACCGAGCCGGTCAGTTTATCGGGCCATTTGTCCCAATCCAGTGGTCCCCAAAAAGTCGTTGCATAACTGGACCAACCTCACGGAAATTATGAGCAGGGGCTCCATCTTGCTGAAAGTGAATAATTCGACGGTTTTCTAAATTTATGTTTTCTAGGAAATTTCCAAAACTTCTACCATAAGGTTGATGTAGCTTACTCCTGTAAGCGATCCACGATAAAACAAAGGACCAATAACTTCACTGCCAATCAACCCACACCATACATTCAAACTAAATCTTGTTTGTGGATGTGTTGGGTACGTTAGTAGTGGATTTTCTCGAGACCAGTAGTGCATGTTCTTACGGTTGAACATACCGCAATTCGAAAAATTCGATTCGTCGCTCCAAATTATATTTTTTAGTAGACGAGGATTTTCTCTACACGAGGCAACCAACCAACGACAAAAAATAAGCCGTCTATCAGAATCTCCAGGTACTAAAGTTTGAGTAGGACGATACTTATATGGAATAAACTTATGTTTTCTTAATATTCTATGAATAACTGTCAAAGAAACGTCACTATCACTTACCATATCTCTAATGGAGTTATTTGGAAAAGCTTCAAAATATGCCACTACATTCGTTTCAACGTTTTCACTAATTATAAACCTATTTTTATGTTTCCTCTTCATAAATAAATTTTCATTTTCTCTGAATCTTCTGTACAACATTAAAAAATATCTTCGATCTGGAGGGTTTCGATTCGGAAAATTGTCGCGATAACACTCTAAAGCTCTACTACTATCTTTTCTGCATATTATAAATGTTTCTAACACATCACACTTTTCTGTATGAGTAAAAGCCATATCAAAACTATGCTTAACACTACTAATTCTAGATGACAACCATGAATTTGCAACGGTAAATATGTAGGTTAATATAAATATGACATTTAATATAAATTTACAGATGTAAATAAATGATTTATTGAAAGTCATGACCAGCTTGACAAAATCACAAAATTGTTAATATGTACGTTATCTTAAGTATTTTGTTATAAGAGTGTATAATAATGTTTGTTAAGAATACTTTTGCCTTTTATTAAAACTAAAAATATACATGGTGTTCCATTAAAAATTTTTTTTTTCAAATATCTCGAAAACGCGATGTTCGATTACACTGCTTCTTTGCTAATTTAACCAAACTCAGCTTTAATAATAACAAAGTTAGCAATAGTGCCGACTTACTTTGAAACAGCCTGTATATGTACATTCGTGTAAATAGCTAGTCGTTCATATATACTGTCTATATTAGTTATCGATATGCTGATTCCATATAAAACTAATTATATTATTATATTATATAACAATATTATCAACTGTGTAACTTGTTTAAAAGTATTTAATTTTTGCACAGCTCTGGTTATACCTAACTATACATGCTACAAAAAAATATAAATTTGAATTAATTAATATTATTAATTATTAGCCAAAAACGAAAAACTATTTTAACTAGATAAAGAAATCTGATTACATTCATTTTTCTGTAACTATTACAGATAAGGAATTTCCCTAGAATATAGGAAAATCGACCTGTACATAAACATTTTAAGAAAAACGTGGAATACAAAGATTAGAATAGGGCAGAAAATAATAAGAACAATAGTAATTAAAAACAACTCCCGATATATGTACATTATATGTACGCAAATATTTTTTATAATATCGGAAGCAGGATATTTGTAACTAAATTGTTTTTTACTAGTTTAGTTTTTAGTAGTTTAGTAGTTATTTGTGTGTGTACATACAGCGTTGGTAAAAAGTCCCGGAATGGTCGAATAACTTTGTTATTTGAAAATTATGATTTCTGAAATTTGGTATGGGGGTATAGTTAATATAAATGCATTTTATGCAATACAGTTTATGAAATGAGGTTGTTGCAAACATAGGTGATCACCCTAATGCACATTTTTGGTTTCAACAAGATGGAGCTCATTTTAGAGAACAACAAATTAGACATTGCGTAACTATAACACCTCTATTAGATTTATGCAAATGCAACTATACTCAGTGACATTAAAAGTGTTACACTTAGAAGGAATCATTTCTTTAACTTGATTCTTTGGCAATGTGATAGTTTTACATCAGAAATGAAACGATAAAATTTGCAGGAAATATTATTAACGTGTAACGATTATTAATGTCTTTGGTGGCCCCGTATCTTAGTACACTCCTGTACACAACTAAGCATCGGCCAAATGAGATGATCAACATCTGCTTGTGGCACCTGGTTGCAAGCAACTTAAACTTCGTCGATTAACTGCGCCAAAGTTTGTGGAGGATGGTGCAAAGTGGACAGACTACACATGTTCGATAGGGTTTAAATCCCGGAAATGGGGTGGCCATGGCAAAACTTCAACGTCTGCTTCTTGGAGAAGTGGAAAGTGTATAGTTGAACGAGCAATATGGGGATGTGCATTGTCTTGCTGAAAAAAGACGTGTGGACGGCCATCTACATAGATAAGGTAGTAGAGTGGTTTGTACATCATCAACATAACGCGCTGCTGTCATACTGCCTGAAATAAACAGAAGTGGTGATCGGCTACCATAAGCAATAGACCCCCAAATCATTACTCCACCAGTCCTGGTACATGCCTCTCGATAGCAAACCGAATATCGCGTTGCCCTCCACGCCAACATCGTACTCCTCTACGGTCATCGTACACCCCTAGCCATTTTTTGCACCAGTTTAAGCGTTGACAACAGTGGTCCGCAGTCAAAGGAAACACTAATTATGGACGGTATGGAAAAGTCGCAGGACGAAGTTCGAAGGCTCGAATGCCGCGACATAGTGCACCCATAGTAACAGATCCACCTTCGGTAGGTGTCTGAAGCGCCTACCTTGACGCTCTGGGTACGCCTCGGTTGACCAGTTGGTATTCTTCGTATTCCTCTACCTTCTTCTGTACACACACGATGCACACGCATTACCGTCACTGCAGTACAATTAACACGACGGCCAATTTTGCGATAGGACAAAGCAACATCTCGATAGGCAACAATTCTACCCCTGTCAAAGTCACTAATACGGTGATAATTTTGACGTCTTTGAACTCTAGGCATTTTGTTACGCTTAACACTTGTAGACAGACACGCAATAACTAAACTTTTCTATATTAGTCAGCTCTCATGAACATGAATCTCTTCGCAGAAAAGTATCAATGATAAAAAGTTGACATTCTTATCATGGCATTTTTAAATATAGTCATTTTGATGCCACAAAATCAAGTTGAATAAATTACTCCTTTTGGGTGTAAAAAAATGAGTTTTGTTGAAAACTGTAGGTACTAGTATACAAATGAAGAACTCGGATGTAACTCCGACGTTGTGATGATACTAGTAATGTACTATTATATATGCATACGGGGGGATTTTTTGAAAACGTGCCACAACAAATATTTATAGAAATTAAAAGAGATTTAAGAATTTTCAAATCAGTTTGACATAAGTATGAATTACACTCTTGACGTTTACAACTGCGTCGCAAATAAATAGAACGACCCATTGTGTTATACTTAAAATGAAAGCTTATTTTATTACGATTACGGTCACTTACGGTAATGTATCACTTCTCACTCTTTGTTTATCATTAAAAATGATAATTTTCATACTGTACAATATTACAATCAGTAGCATATAGTCAGTTAGTTGTAGAAACTGTAAAAGCAAAATAAAGTAAGCCATTGATGTTACTTTTTACAACTCTTACATTAGATGTTGTCATTCAACCTCACATGGATTACGTAACAGGGTGTACTCTATTGCTGAGAGGCTGGAAGGGCTGGAAGTTCTTTACAGTTATAGTACTGTGCAATGCGTTCGTAGCACGGCAAGCATTTTTAATGAAAGACGTCCAGAAAAGCTTATGGATCATAAATACGTTTGCGATCTTGTACAAAAATTTGAAACTGGAAACTGGAAGAAATAGCGTGCAAATATGTAGAATAGTAGATAAACTGGTGGAAATCGAAGTAATTGGAAACTTTACTATTGAGCCAATATGTTCTTTGCGTCAAGTTGCAGCATCCTCTGGACTTTAATTGTCGGTACGCAAAGTCACAAAGATGCATAAATTCCACTCGTTTAAAAAGTAAATAGTGCAAGAGCTTAGTGAGGGCGATACATTATAAGAGAGAAACATACCCCGAAGCCTCAAAACATTAATATTTGGGCAGTAACACCACATGATTCAATTGTTGGGCCCATTTTCTTTAGAGAAACACTAACTATCTATGCTTATTTGGCGTTGTGTGGCGTTGTTGGCGTTGAGTGGCCACCGCCTGACTTCACAGTAAATCAATAAATATTTTGTTATAATTATCGTATGTACATATGTACCAAACTTTATAAACACGGCACGAACAAATTTCTAAATGCTATGTTCGTGCATTAAAAAAAATCTAATTATTTGTAATCTATTTCTAACAATTGCCAGTAGAAGGTATACATATTCTCTAATTTCAGCAAGGTTGAGATAAATTACTTTCGAAATTTTACTATAGTTATTGACGTATTCACGCAAAAGAAATCGGAAAACGTGACTCTGTACACATATAAACTAATGCTGAACGATAGTAAAAATAAATGTACAGGACGAGAATAGGCACCATAACAATAATATTTAGATTATTCTGTTTTTGTTCCGCGTTACAGTAAGAGCGAGACGTTATTTAAATTAAATTTCTTAAGCACTTCGATTACTTCCAATCGTTCTAGGATGTGAATTACTGCATTGGTACCATATAAATAAACAGTCATATTTCTTGTTAGTATTTTTACAATTAACCTTTAATTAGTCACGTACTTTGAGATAATAGTTTACATGTGTTCATGATATTGTTGTGAACGGGAAAAACCAAAAAATAAAACGGGATTATTTTTTTTTATTCGGGTACATGTGTTCGTCTTTAGTATTCAGTAAACTGCTAATATTTGGGAATCAGATACGTATGTATTACTAACAATAAGTAATTAATTGTATGATGATACTGTAACTACATACATACGTATTTGTTACAGTATAATGGTACAATTAATTAATTAGTGTAACAGATTGCCCAATCTTGAGGCTGTTCTGATAAGAAATGGTAACACATCGTTTTTATGTTAAATATTATGCATATAGTATAATCAAGACTGTACTTTTATTTGTACATTTGTAAGTAAGCATGTAGCCTTTTCTCAATCGGTTAGCAACAGCTTTGTGAAGCAAACGACTCTTTTTGGCGTCATGTGTCAGACTTATTACTCTGGTTAGTTTTTGTTTGTACAGCATTATTTCTTTTTAATTAAAATTATGGGTGGTAACGAATTATCTTTGATTAAAAAGCATATACTTATAGAAGTCGTTGAAGGTGACGCAGACCCGTAACCTGGTCCCACATCAAACACAGATGAAAATATTGAAAAAACGATGATCTGACGAAATTTAACCATTGGTTAGTATATGCTATTGCTGAAACTGTACGAAATGACAAAAAAATGCTCAAGATAAATTATAATATGCTAAATATGTGTGTGAAAACGAAAATGTTCACAATCGAAGAAACAGAACATCGTGGAAACACATATTGGTATAACACTTTATGTAGGAGAATCGGATACTTTAACTGTAAAATGTAAATGCTTCCATTGATTTATAAAAACTGCACTATTTGTAGAAAGACATAGTTGTTACATTGCATTAATAAAACTGCCCTACTAAGTGTATACAAAACATGAAGGAACTTTGGTACCTCCACTAACTGACTATTGTTAGAAAGTACGGCTTATTATTTCCAGGAACTACCATTATTTATTTATATTTTCAATGCAGCAACACAGCAACTTCCAGGAATTGAGGGAATTAAATAATAAAAGAACGTTCAAATTTGCACAGAACTTTAACGAGAAGCATTTACGAAAATTATTTACAATAAATCCATAGTTGTGGCTTTAAAGGACCAAGACGCTTTATTAACAACATCTAAAAATTTTAGAAACCCATGGTACTTTTGATCATTTAAACTATAGATAAAAGATTGCCTTTATAACTAATGACAAATATAATTAAAATTCTTGATGTAAAAGAAAGAGAAAATAAAATTAATTTAAAAATAAGTCTGAGCATTTCTAGTGTAAAGGACAACATTTCAGAACACTATAGAACAAAACTTCCATCGCTGTTTTGCGCAATGATAGATTCGAATACAGCGGCAGGGATAGAGGATGAGGGTCATATTTAAGGGCGCAATAATTCAATATGTGTAAATTTTAAGATAAACCGTTTCACAGCAATAATCCCAACATTTTATACTTATATCTTTATTAATAATTTTTTTTTCTATAATTAAGGATATATTTAATTTAGGTGTCTGAAGTCTTGGAACCGATTAGTATTTACATTATTTAAATTATTCAAAAAAATTGTGTCGGTTCTCGACTAATTTGCGTTACGACTCAACGCCCAGAAACAGATTAAGTTCGTGATCCGAATTGGGCATATATGTATGACTGCAACGAAAGTATGTAATTCTGCAATTAATAATGGGATTAATGTATTTTACGAGTTCCGCAACCTTTTTTATGTTTATGTTTGTGGAATTTCAATAAGCAATAGTCATTTCAGGTTACAATGAATCAGACTTAAAGTGACATTAATTGCCAAGAGTTTAGAACAAATTGTGCTTTGCATGACTCAGAATACAAATTTGAAGAATACATTATAACTTGCAATTACATGATGGTTCGTTCTTGAACGATATCAAACTTTTAAAAAGACCCTTCGTAATTAATTTGTATGTATTTTCTTTCATTTAACTATTTATTATGTTGGTGCTATTCTCGTCACAGGTGGCCTGTAGGAGCAAAAGGATGAGGATAGGAAATTCTTGCTTAAATAAGTTATAAAGGTACTAATATTTCTATTAGTTGAAAAATTTTCTTTCATACGGAAAAATGTATTTATCTGTAACTAGATTACATATGTATGTACTTTATATAAAATGTTTATTTCGTGGACATTTCAAATTAATTAGAAAATGAGTAGTACTTTTTTCTTGATTGAGTTTGAGATTGTGCGCGTAAGTTTATCTACCTCTCGTTTCTTCTTGACTTGCTTCTTAATCTTTCCATCACATAACGATGTCAGTCACACCCTTAACAGGATCGCCGACGTATAGTTGGAATCACTCCCGCGCATGAGTCACTCAAGAAATATCGGATGAATAAGACAAAAAGAAATAAAAGACAGCACCTGCAATCCTAACTGGTGCGTGTACCGTGAACACTGCACATATTTACAAATATCTTTTTTTGTTCTACTGCAGACGAATTCCTATCAATAATGATTAATCGTCTGAAAACGAATTATACATATGCACATAATGTATATTTGTACCTATTGTATGTTATTTGGTCGCATCGTAGTTACATCGTTAAAGATGTAAAATACACTATCACAAAGGGAAATATGGTGATTCAATACATATTTGACAGTAATGTGTTTTTCTATGTTAATCTATTAAACTACACTAGTGAGCATAAATGAGGGATCACTGGTGTACCACTATAATTAGTAATAACTCCTCACTCTTTTGATCTGTTTCGCTTACCGTAATAAAATAGAAACTGTCCTTTCTTCTTGGAATATTTAAGGAAATTCTGTATAGAAACAGACGCTATTATAACGAAAAACGTAACAATCTTATTTAACTTGATTTATGGCCACACCTATTGTCGAAGTATTCTTTCGTAAATATTTATTTAAGCTGGTTTGTATTATATTGTGCATGTAACAGGGGTGCTATTGCCGACCATTTATACAATTAGGATAGTATTTCGCCCTCTATCATGTACAAAATATTAGTTTACATTTAGAAATTGTACCAGAAGGTCGTGAAGCGTGCGTTTATGAATAAAAATTGAAAAAAGTTATATCACCCCAAAACGAAGAGAACTAAGACCGGTAGCACGTAGTGCCATAATAACTCTACATAGAGAACACAATCCTTACGAATAATTGCTCACAAACTGAAATGAACTCATCGGAAGTGCAAGGAACGGTGAAACGTTCTTCTTCTTCTTCTTAAAAGGGGAAAACTTGGTTTTTGTTCCTGCGGGGTTAGGACGCTGAAACGTTATTAGACAACCAAAACCACAGCACCACGAAGACGTTCCGGAAGACTCAAAATGACTACACCGAATAAGGATTTAAGAATTACATTGATTTCTAAACGAAACAGACGCCTAACAGCTCCAGAAATTCGTGCACAGGTAAATGAAGGCCGCCCAAATCCGGTGTCGCTCATAACAGTGAAGAGGGGGTTAACGAAGGCTGGATTGCACGGTCGAATAGCCGCCAGAAAATCATTACTACGGTCGCAAAACTATAAGAAACAATTGAAATGGGTCAAACGACATAAAGATTGGGACATGAATATGTGGTCAAAGGTGCTATGAATAGATGAAAGCAAATTTCAAGTCTTCGATACTAATCGACGCACTTTTGTTATAAGAAGAGCTGGTGAAAGGATGTTGCCGGAATGTGTTGCACCAACTATTAAGCATGGATGTGGTTCTGTGCTCGCTTAAGGTTCATTTTCCTTTAATGGCGTCGGGGATCTTCATAGAATTGAAGAAATTTTGAAAAAAGAAAATTATCGATACATTTTGAAGTTAGGGTATTTCGTGTTATGACAAATTTTTATTGGCACACGGAATAAGTTTTTTAAAGTCCACCAAATACTTTAGGAAAAACTGTTCTCCAACTTATATTCCGTTCTTTGATTTTTCAAAAGAAGACTTTAATAAAAAATACAAGTACAGCGAATTATTAAAGTATTTGTATATCGACTTGGCATCAAGCTTAATAGAAAATAGTAATTTTAGAATAAGTATATCAAATCTATTAAGAAAGTAATCTAGACATTATGAATCCAACTATAACTTTGCATTCTAAACGTGCTCTATACATAAATTTCATAAATAGAGAGAAATACTGTAATAACTCGCAAAATGTTCCGTGATGCTTTGTTATATGCAGTATCAACTAATTTCTTGTAATACGTTTGCTGATCCTACATATTGGAGAATTGTTGTAGAAACGCATAACTACATCTAAACATATCACAATATGTTTAGATTATCTAATCTGTTAACGCAGATTCACATTAAAATACAACATCTGCATTTTGTACGAAAAATGTTACAATGCGTCAAAATGATCTGCAGTGATGAAAACTTTCCAGTATTTATTTTCACTGTATTTGTCGTTAAGAATATCAACATTTCCTTAAATGGACTAGAAACCTGGCGGATTAAACGCAAGTAAATTCTAGCAAGTATTAAAACGCGCATGTATTGCATGTATGTATAGTCGTAGTATGTAACGTCATAGTACATGGTTTGCAGATGTATAATGTAGGTAAATTGTTTAGGTAAGTTATGAAAGTTTGGGTTAACACACATGACACAATAGAGCGAGATACTACATCCGCAGTTTATGATGCGCTTAGCTGCAGTTATTAGGTTGTAGAAGTGTTTCCATCTGATGTTGGTAGTATTCCTAGAAAAAAGAATCATTAATGTATTAGGTTATTACAGGTTTTGTATTACATTTGATTACTGCGTATCAGCTTTTACTTTAACTCATAAGTTGAGAATTGTTGGTAAACAATTTTTAATCGTAAGAGAGTTAATGTATTTCTACATAGTACATCTTTTTCAGCTAACATGGGGATTAATAGACAAGGTAAACATTAGGATTATAATTTCGCAATGAACTCGTTTACTTTTTATTGCAACCCCCATTGTGGCAATAAAAAGTAAACTTTATAGCCAACATATCAGAGTGACTAGAACTTTATGTGATAGGTAATACGGCCTAAAAATTTTTAATTTAGAAATGAGATATATTCTGTGCGTCTAACTTGTTTAGTGGAATACTGACATACTGCCATGATACGGCATCAAGCAAAAACACCTAATTAAATTGAACATAATAGCAATGGCATTCGCTTTCTAGCTAGCAGTAAAGGAGCATGCAATATGTTCTTGTTAAATATGAAGCGATCAACCAAAATACAAAAAAAAATCGTATGTTTTTGTATATATTTTTTATCACGTATGATTGTCAAAATTGGTTTTATTTATGATTTGTTGAGAAAACGTGCTAGTTATTTCCACAAATATACTAAAACTTACAGCTGCACAGTAATTTGGTTCATGTGGTCCTTATTGCTTCGTATGTTTGTTTGGGCAAATTTTTTATTTTACTGTGTAACACTGTTAAATGTTGCTCGTTGGGGGCAAAAAATAACGAGTATCCTGGGATTGCTTGGCCGATTGGGTCTGTAACTTTTTAAGTTCGACGTAAAGGGCCGTCGCAGCCTCAATTTCTCTCTTAAACTTCGAACAAAGAACGGATCATATTCAAGAGCTTTTTCAACAAGTTGTTGTAAGATTAAAATTTCTCTTAGGTGTTCGACGAAAAATTCTTGCCTAGGATAAAAAACACATGTTAAAAAAAGATAAAGAAATGAAATGCCGTAACGCTTGCCTGAGATTTCATCCTTCGCCTTTTCGTCTTCACCTTCTTCGAAGTCTTTTTGTTTGTCTTCCATCATCTCCAGTAGCTCTTCTTCAGTTTGCTCGTTTCCGTGAGATTCTATTACATCATGAGTTTCATCGTGCCTGATATCCTCAAATCCATCACCCCCGATTTGATGGGCAACTTCTATGATCTCTTTTCCTTGATTTGTTATAGGCGGAAGGTGGTTCCCTTTAACAAGCACTTTCGGCCAAAGATTCTTCCAACATGCATTGATAGAGCTTGTCTTCAATTCTCTCAATGAGGCGTCGATATCTGCGACGCAATCCACTATGTCAGATAGTTTCCAACTGGAAATCACTGTTTCTTCTGAATTAAGCTCAATCGAAACCAAAATTCGCTTAAAACATCGCCTGGTGTATAATAGGCTTTAAGTGCTGCAATTATCCCCTGCTCCAGGGGTTGAATTAATGATGTATTAACATTGGGGTGAGCTCCTACCAGAGTACACATTACATATGTACTAAAATATAACGTACCTATTTTTTACAAAATTTATTGTATTTATTACTTCATTTTTACATTTTTTACTGTTTGTTCGCGTATAATCAAATCAAAAGGTAGCGAATGTGGAATTCGTCCGCGTTTTAATTATCGGGAATGATCAAAACTCGCGGATGTCAAATTCGCGAATGTTGAGGGATTACTGTATTAAATAACACAAAGATAATAACGCAGAGGTATTTTGAACTTGTCAAGTTGACTTGTGATTGTGGACGACATTCTGGAAGTTAGTACAAATTTTCTAAGCTTAGACAGGATTGGTATATCTATCTCACTCGCTCATGACCTACGCTTGAATATTTTTTTCTGGCTAATTTCTTATACATAATATCTCGTTCCGCTTAACTTTTGTATTAGTGAACAAATTAACGTAGCAGAATACATAAAACAAATATAAACGTATTACTTAAACGACTTGAAGAGATCGAAGTTAGACTAAAAACTCCCTAAGTGCAAACACGCCTTGCATTTCATAGTATCGTTGTTTCATCCGATATACATATACCTAACATGTAAAATGCAACTTTTTAAGACACTTGCTCTAAAATAAAAGTAGTATAATAATACCCGTCCAGACGTTATGCATGTCCAAATTGGATGTTTGAATAGATAAGGTATAAATACAGAGAGATACACTTCAGTAATCGTAGGCAGCGGAAACGCAGCACACCTCTGCTCAATAAATTGTTGTAAAGACATGTAGATGAATGAAACTTTTATAAACTGTGTAGGTTGCCAATATAGTAATATACGATTTGTTTACGTCTGCACAATGGAAGAATAAAAAAGTAGTCCACTATATGGTACCTATTGTTTATTAATTATTCTCGTTTCCATTCCTGTCAAATTATTTTGTGAATACTACTACTTATAATAAATTATTTATAATTATTATCAGCTAGAGCTGGCATATGAATGAATCTTGAATCTCACAAATTTGTTGATTATGTATTGGAACCCATGGGATATAGCGAATAATCGTGACAAACTTTACGAATATAGAATAAAACGGAGTATTTCATTTAAGAAAAACAGTTTTGAAGTGCCAGGATATCCTGTAGGTACACTATATTGTATGAGGAATATTCAATTGCTAAACGAAGTATGTAAGTACATACAACTACATATCAAGGTTATGTATGTACTATGGCTCCAAGTGAGATCATGTAGAAACAGTTTAACATTTAGATTTGCGTTTGGTAGGTTCAAATTATATCATGCCATCGAAAGAATCATAATTATTAATTACAGCAGAGGCGGACATTTATAAAATGTACACTTGTTTCCATATTGCAATTTATTACTTGACATTTATAATTTTGATGAAATAAACTTTGTTTGCAATGAAAATATCAGGTAACAAATGTGGAACTGGTTCATTCACTATACAGGCTGTCCGCGACATACAAAGCATGATTTAAGGGATGATAGCTACAACGATTTAGAAACAAAAACATATAATACACCTTGGGTCTATCTGTAAGGGTAAACGAGAAAAAAAATATTTCAAAAACCTTATTTGGTCAAACTGTACAAGAAAACTCATCCATATTGCTTCTTAAATAACTAAAAACCATATCAAAAATTTAGGGTTGAAAATAACTGAAAACAACGATGAAAACGAATTATTTAATACTTTGAAATTGAAGCGTGGTGTCATTTCTCTTACACCATACTGTACACGTATTCAATAGAAGCACAGATGCAAGCCAAGCATCATATATGTTAATACGACCTTGAACTACATTAGACCATTGTATCGTACGAAGTCAATGGCCATATGTTTTAAAAGAAAGGTACCTTTGCGTTTTTTTAAATGATGTTATGACAATAAAATCGGTGTTATGTTGAAGTTAGAGTGAAAAGGGCGTTTTTAATAGCAGCTTTCGATCGGTAAATGAAAATTTAAGCTGAGGGAAAGTCGCATTAAATGAAAACAATGTAATTACTGCAATTGTTACTGCAATGTTATAGCGCTTTAAGCTCTTTCGTAAAGGCTACTACAAAATTGAGTTCTTTTTTTTATTTGTGATAAATTGGTGGTCCTAAAAAGGACCTTTTTGAGAGACAGGAGAAAATGTATTACAGGAAAGGCTCGATGTGTTGCCCATTTGCAAGAACACACGCTTGTAATCGTCGAGTAAATCCTGCACTGATCGGCTGCCGCTGTACAGTATGCGTCGAAGTTTGTGATATGAGAAATAATTCTTTTTCTCGTTTACGCTTACAGATAGACCCAAGGTGTATTATATGTTTTTGTTTCTAAATCGTTGTAGCTATCATCCCTTAAAAGCATGCTTTGTATATCGCGGACAGCCTGTATAGGTAAAGTCTGAAAATTCCAAACACCACAGTTGTTGATTAATCTGAGACACATGATTCCACGACGCGTGGGTTGTCATCATCAACCTAATTGGGTATTCGACGTTGTTTGGAATTGTCGGATTTGACCTGTTTTATACAAGCCCACAGCCTTGAATTCACACTAGCTACTAAGTACGTTTTAAGTTAGTAAGACTACCGTAATTATATTTTTTTCGATGGCATAATGCATACATACACTAGCGGCCATAACTACTTACTCACCTACCCTTTTCTTAATTCTTTGTTATGAATTATGTGATACGACTGAGTAAGTTTTCAGAAATAAAAATTCATTTTACCTATAACTGAGGGACAACGGTATCATCCCTCTTAATGTTTTTTTTTTGGAATTTTGATGCAATATAATTTATTTCCTAATTACACTATAAAATCCGAGATCTCTTTTATACCATTTCATTAGTTTTTGTGTTAGTTCGAGATTTACTATTGTTGAGAAGATCTATGAAGTCGAATTGTTAGCTGTGGGTTTTCGTATTTATTTTTGTTATAATGGCGAAAACAAAGGGGTTGTTCGTAGAGATGCGTTCTCTAATTGTGAGCTTTCACAAAACTGAAAAAAGAAATTGCACGGGAATTAAACATTAGTAGGCAATCAGTGGACTACAATGTGAATACGTTCGCAAGTAGTAGTAGTTTAAGTAATAAAAAGAGAAGTGGGCCACCACCAATAACGATGCTAGCAGAAGATCGTCGAATTGTAAGAATAAGGAAAGTAAATCGACGAAAAACGGCACCAGCGGCCGAAGTGAACACGGGACGCAGGAAACCGGTGAGTGTGTCTACCGTGAAACGCCGTTTAAAGAGTGCTAGCCTCCTCGGACGAACAGCTATAAGAAAACCTATACTGCTACGGCAACAAAACAAGCAGAAACGTTATCAGTGGGCGCAAGCACATCAGCATTGGACAATAGAAGACTGGAATAAAGTGTTATGGAGTGACGAATCGAAGTTCGAGGTTTATGGCTCACCCAGACATGTCTTTGTTCGGAGGATGCAGGGAGAAAGCGTGTCGGATGCGTGGATTGTACCGACCTTCAAACACAGAGGAGGTTCAATGATGATTTGAGGATGTTGTTCAGGTACTTCTGTCTGGAACCTTGTAAACATAGACGGAATTCTTGGAAAGGAAGAGTAGGTATAGAGATATTTTAGAAAATAATGTGTCGTCGGGGTTGCGATTAATAGGAGAAAACTTTACATTTCAACATGATAATGACCCGAAGCACACACCAAAAGTGTGCCTGGATTATTTACGACAAAATCACCCGACCTGAATCCAATAGAACTACTCTGGGACGAACTGAATAGAAGAGTCAAACGAGCCGCTCCAACATTTTCCACTGTACTATGAACTTTTCTCCAAGAATAATGAAAGAATTTATCAACAGAAATTCTGGCAAAATTAATTGCTAGAATGCCTCGATTATGCGCTGCAGTTATACGCAAGAAAGGAGGATAACAAATATTTGACACAATTTTGTATATATACATAGGTTGATATGAATGTTTATATGGATGTATTGTAATGTAAATGGGAAGCCAATATTATTAAATCATTTATACACTACCCAAATGCGATTTTATTTCAGAATTCTGAAAAAAAGTAAGTGGCTAAATACTTATGGTCGAAATTTTGATACCATTTTCACTTGTTTTTCGCAACTTGTGTTTGTCATTTTGTTTTTTCTTAAATAACACCTATCATATCGTATCATTTGGCAGATAATTAATTTCAAACTGCAATCTGATATATTATAAGCTCAATTACTCTAAAATAATAAAGCAAAGTAAAAATATTTTAAATGGATAGAATACTAAATAAATAAAATAAATAATTGCAGACAATGTTATTTCAACAATATCACAATAAGTGTTCAGATTGTCAATTCACTTCTAGACAATATTCACGTTTAACAGCAAGAGTACACTACATTCTGCAGACATACATCGATACAATCCTTTGCTTAGCAACGTACACAGAACGGGTCCTTAACGTTTCCATCGAATATGCAGAGCAAATCCACGGCACTACCAACTTGTCAATATCTGTAGTTACACCTTTTGTATATGTTGTAACATATCTTATCAATGATTAATAATGGAATGTACTCAAAGTGGGACCAATTTATTTTTGTTAACTCATTGGAATTTTATCTATAATTTAATCATACCAAATATTAACTCGACAAATCGTTTTTATTTACGCACCCTGGATAATCGTGATACTACTTTGTGGAACGCTATACTGAAAAATATAACGATAAAGCTATAATTGTCGGCTATTTTCTTAATTTTGCTGGACTTGAGGAATATTATGGAGTTTGTTGCACTAATAGATCATCATGTGTGTAGACATCCTTATAAAAATAATTTCGTATACCTAGAAGCATATATAAAAAATACACAAGATTAATTTTACAGAAAATCTTTTGAATGTCCGTAACGTAGACCATCGAAACATCCAACATAAAAAGAACGTAACAAATTAGAAGAATCACAGTATTTGTTTACTGGCAAAGTATGTATATCTTACTTTAAAATTTCCCAATTTAATTGAATGGTATGTGGTTTTGTGTGAATACGATGTCCCCGGTTGTCGCTGATTTTCGTTGCTGCCCCCCTGCTTTTTGAAGTCCTCTTATGTTTTCTGTTGGGTTTCGTTTTTTACTTTTCACACTAATTTTGTCTGCTGGGATTTTAACTGGGCACCTTCAACTACTTTTTAGTATCTTTTTACGTGACTTCTTTTCGTCTGTCAAATTGTAAAAATTTATCAATATATCCCTCTTTTTACTGTTACTTTCTTTTCTTTGCACTTTTTTGAATGATCTCTTCTCTGCTTTCTTTGTATCTTTTATTACTTTACTTTTCTTCGCACAAGTTTTTCTAATGATTTGTTTATCCCTGTCACATATTTCTCCCTCTTTTGTTTTTTTCGCTACCTCTCCAAGGCTACCCACCGCTGAGGTCTCGATTTCCCTACTTGATACTTTATAAAGATGATTTTTGTAATTCCAACTTGAAATTTGTCCTGTTTGCGCCGAAATGTATGTATATGATTATGTATTATGCGTGTTGTAATTTTACAATAATTTTGAAAAATAAAATTTTTCACATTATAATCGAAGTTTTTGGTATTTCTCTGTATATGCAGCTGATTGGACTCCTTTTTTTAACAAAAGAAAAGTGAACTATTTGTTAAATACTTGAATACCTAGCTAAGTAGCTATCTTTTTCTGTGTAGAATTAATAATGAATCTTTACATGAAGATAATCATTGTCAAAAGTAAAGTAAGTCAATTGTAACAACATTAGTTTCTTGGTTTTTAATTTTTTACACTTGTATTTATAGCAAACCACAATAGGGTCTTAGAAATGGGTATGTTACTTTATATTAAACTAATGTGTCCAAACTTAAACGAAAAATATTCTTCAAAGAACTAGTGCATTTATCAACAATTTTACACGTACATATGTATGTTTTTGATTATATGTAGTTGTTTATCAAGCTACAATATATGTACATATATCTGCTGTTATTGTGTGGTTACAGAATTCATTCATAATTTAGAACTACACTTCTTTAAATATATTTGCTGAACTTAGCTGTTGTTGCAATAAAGACCTATTTTCCTATCATAATATTATTATTGCTTTCACGCTGACACAATTGCCCACATAATATCCAATCTAGCAATATTTATTAAATATGTCCTAATTGCAATTAGTAACAAGCAATGTACTTAATCAATACTAGAAAAGCATTTTGAGAGGTGTGTTTTGCAAATATAATTTTCAAGTTTATAGTATTCGTTTATTTCTTAATAAGAGCATTGATGCATATAATTTAAAGTCTAGATTGGCACAGTTAACTGGCAAATATACACTCAATTTTACATTCACGTGGTGTATAAACAATTTCAACTCACTTTATGTAATTGTAAATATGTATCTAGTACATACGTATATGAAAGTACAACGTAGCAGCTCAGCTACTGCTGCTTAATATTTATGTTTAGTATATGTGTAACATACCAGATTATTATATATAAATCGGAGAATGTTCAATTTGTTACAACTTAAACAAATTAAATAAACAGCAAAAGAAATAAAATCTTAACTTCCCTTATGCTCAACATGGCTGATCACGGCCGTTTCGTAACTGAAACCTTTACGAATGTATCGTATCTTTTTGGCGAAATTTGAATAATTCGTCCATCCATTATAGTACAATTCAGATTGAATTTCAGTAAATTCGCAAGCTAACTCGTACCTAATGGTCAAAATGACTCCCTAGACTTCAAAAAGTCAATACAGTTTAATAGGATTTATTTGCGCATCATAACTCAGCAGAATGACATATGTATAGACAACGTCTTATGCATATAGTACATATATTCTCAATAGAACTACCAATTAAACATAAAATCTATGTATAGGTAGAAACAATATACAAAATAATACAATAACATACGCATATTATATGAATATCTCCAGACCGGCCTTAATATAGTTGTAATGTAGTTCTCCAAAACTGGCAGCAAGTGAACTGACTGCCAACTAATTAAAAGATTGAATACTACTACTAAATTTGAAATGTTGATAGCAAATGTTGGCTACTACAATGGTTTACTGATACTCCATTCCATTTGGACCAGTTACTTAGCTGCTAGATTCCATACTCTGGCACTAATAGCCTTAAAAAGAGAAAAGTCGGAGTTGCGGTATTCTAAAAGCTTAAGATGCGGCTTCCTAAGAATATTTTCTTTAGCTAAACAACTCCCAATAGTTGTTTGTGATTACCAAATATTTATGTCGTTCGTATACTTAATAATCAATGAATTTTAGATGGACTAATGTTTTGAGATTATTTACATTAATTGAAAATGACAAAGAGACATATTGTAGATATCTACGGTACATCTGTCGACGATGGGCAAAGTTACCAATTGTCCAACGTCTACTGCGGAGTAAGTTTTTTGTGCTTTAGTACTTAATAGGATGATTGGTCTAATTTTCAAAGTTTTCCTCTATCATCTTTGTTATACATCAGTGTTACATGGACATACTTTAGAAGAGTTAATAAAACAACTTGTTTAAATGGCATACATTTAGCAATGTATTTTCCAGTAAACGTTGATAAACAACTTCATCTGCCATCACATCAAGTAACGAAATGGCCATCCAAAATAAGTGAAATTGGTTTAATTTTTTAAATATTATTTTTTAAATTATGTACACTTCACTAGATGATTAATCCATATATATAGTGTTATCACTTAGAAGGACTAATACTTTTATATATGCCACAAGTATGGGAAAACAAAAAAAGTTTTAATAGATAGCCAGGTCATAAAGTTCTGAGCCAGCCACAGAAATTTTCTCAGTTGCTGTTAATTTTTTTCGCGTTATATTCTGCAATAAGTGATTATAGAATTGTCGAATTTTACCTTGAGTGTTAACTATGTAAACTATGTGCTACAGACATAGTTTTTAAATACTGGCTAAAGACACCATATGCGCTATATGCAGAGGGCAACTGAAAATTGCGTTTCGACTGGGTACAGCCCTCAGTTATCAACGTAAAAGTGGGTACCAGTACTTTATTTATCACAATTTCTCACGATTCCGAACGCAATAATATATGCAGAAAATCCATTGGTGTTATTGAATAGTAGGCAGTGTCGCAGAACTACCAGCGTTATTTACTACCAAAAATTGTCCAGGTGCAGCAATAAATAGCATTTAATAACCCCAGCATAGCATACATGTACCATATGTGGTAGAATAATTGCGAATCGAAGTTCTGCAAATGTTGGATTGCTATGCAACTGAACCTACACCATCAGCATACATAGCGATGTGGAATTTTTTAGTAATAATTTTCGATTATAATCTTAGTGTGTGCTATTGCTTCTTGCGATTCTTTTATGATTTACATTCGAATACATATAAGTATGATAATCTATATAAATATAGCAGCAGGTCTGCATAAATGTTAGAGAAAAATATATCTTGGTGTCATATATCCCTTACATATAGAGACAAGAATACACATGGTAACGGTAGATAGTGTAAGATTTAATTTCACTTGATAGAGCACGTGTAAATAAATTTATAATATACAGATTACGAATATTCACGCTAGCTGCAAAGAAATTATTATATTCAGTATTGTATTTAAAGCAACACAAGAGTGCCAGGAAAAGTTGAAGACAAAACTAATGCCGATAAATTATCTGAAGATTGATGAAATAGTAATCGAAGTGGTGGAAGAATATATACATATGTATACAGGTACCGGCGGGCTCCTATTGTCACCCGACATTGCACGAACAAGCGCGGCAAGTAATTGGGTGATAGGCGCGTACGATGTGCGGGTGTTCCTTTCAGCCACTTCATCATTCATATGGACGGATATTTAACGTTTGCAAGTATGATAAATAATGTTGTATAGTTAGTACTGCAGACTGCTCACAGTATATCGCGACAATGACTCAGTAACTTCACGAGCTCGTGCAACATCGGAAATCGGGTGACCATAGAAGCCTGCCGGAACCGGTATATACATACATATATCTAGGGAACCAACATTTTCAGAGCCATGCCCCTGCCAACGACCTACAATTCCTACTTGTAATGCTATTAAGTCGTGCAAATCAGCGTATCAAACCGAAAGGGAATTATTTTGAATAAAATAAATCAATTTTGCCCAAAGACCTGTTTTTTGTTCTTAACTTAAAAAGTCGTGTTTACTTTCAGACAGACTGTGTATGTATATGTTAGTAATCAAATAAATGTTTGTGTATGAAAAAAATATGTACATATACTTATATGTTACGCCGATGGAGAATACTTATTAAAATTTCTCTGAATTGTACGTTAAAACTACTGATTTCTAGCGGCTTATTATACTGTCTGTATTTTGCTTAACATGAAAAACCACTCTAATTCGTGCCGTATTAATTCTTGCTTGTTCTCATTTTTAAAGATTAATTATTACAAATTTGATTTCTTCCAATTCCTTTCAACATATACAAGTACCGGCGGGTTTCTATTGTCACCCGACATTGCACGAAGCGCGCGCAAGTAATTGGGAGATAGGCGCGTACGCTGTGCGGGTGTTCCTTTCAGTCACTTCATCATCATATGCATCTTGGACGGATATTTAACGTTTGCAAGTATGATAAATAATGTGTTATAGTTAGTTACAGTTAGTTACAGTGAATAGATACTGCAGACTGCTCACAGTATATCGTGACAATCACCCAGTAACTTCACGAGCCCGTGCAATATCGGAAATCGGGTGACCATAGAAGCCTGCCGGAACCGGTATACATATGTATATACATATATGTATACGGGGTGTCCGCGATATACAAAGCATGCTTTTAAGGGATGATAGCTACAACGATTTAGAAACAAAAACCTATAATACACCTTGGGTCTATCTGTAAGCGTAAACGAGAAAAAAAAATTATTTCTCATGTCACAAACTGTATGCATACTGTACAGAGGCAGCCGATCAGTGCAGGATTTACCCGACGATTACAGGCGTGTGTTCTTGAAAATGGGCAACACATCGAGCCTTTCCTGTAATACATTTTCTCCTGTCTCTCAAAAAAGTCCTTTTTAAGACCACAAATTTATCACAAATAAAAGAAAAGAACTTAATTTTGTAGTAGCCTTTACGAAAGAGCTTAAAGCGCCATAACATAATTGCAGTAATTACATTGTTTTCATTCAATGCGACTTTCCCTCAACTTAAATTTTCATTTACCGATTTACCTATTAAATACGCCCTTTTCACTCTAACTTCAACATAACATCGATTTTATTGTCATAACATTATTTAAAAAAACGCAAAGGTACCTTTATTTTTAAAACTTATGGCCATTGACTTCGTACGATACAATAGTCTAATGTAGTTCAAGGTCGTATAAACAGATGATGCTTGGCTTGCATCTGTGCTTCTATTGAATACGTGTACAGTATGGTGTAAAAGAAATGACACCACGCTTCAATTTCAAAGTATTAAATAATTCGTTTTCATCGTTGTTTTCACTTATTTTCAACCCTAAATCTTTGATATGGTTTTTTGGTTATTTAAGAAGCAATATGGATGAGTTTTCTTGTACAGTTTGACTAAATATGGTTTTTTAGAAATAATTTTTTTTCTCATTTACACTTACAGATAGACCCAATGTGTATTATGTTTTTGTTTCTAAATCGTTGTAGCTATCATCCCTTAAAAGCATGCTTTGTATATCGCGGACACCCTGTACAGGGTGTAACAAAAGTAAGGGGAACTGTGGCAGCAAGCTCTAAAAACATGAAAAAAGGTTCCTATCAACATATGTATGTATGTCCGCAAACGCACATATTATGAGATATACATAAATGTATAATGAAAACCATAGTTACATTCTTGTACTACAAAACTTACAATCTTATTATCCAGATAGTTTTTCCACTTGTTAGGTCAATGATAACAAAAGTCAAATTTATTCCAAAACCTTTACAAAATTTATAATCTGGTTTTCGTAACAACTTCTTCAAGAAGAAGTTGTTACGAATTTGACTTTTGTTAGAATTACAAGTGTTATCATTGACCTAACAAGTGGAAAAACTATCTGGATAATAAGATAAGTTAAAAGGTCATAAAAATACATATATTAAAACTTACAATGTACTATATAATACTATTAAACATTTATTATACCTATATCTCATAAAATGACCGTTTGCGGACATACATAGGGGAGAGTAGGGTAAACTGAAATGGTGGGGCAAAGTGAAAAATATTAATAAATATTTCTATAGAGGCGCCATCGTGGGTTCATAGTGGCAATTGTTTCTAACCGACTTTCCTCATTATAAATTTAAATTGATACAGCCCTGAAACAACGTAGTATCGTTCTATTGCAAAAAGTTTGTTTCTCCTGGATTGGTTGTAATATTCAGAGTAAGTGATGAATTGTTATACTTTTGTATGTGTCATGTTAGTTTAATTGTGACATGTGTGTGCAATAACACTATAATATATTTTCAATTTGTTACGCAGAGACTGCGCGTATAGGTTATGTTATAAACTCGTATGGTAGGCTTTTCGTAATTATGCGACTTTGGAGTAAAGTGGAATGGCGTTATAGGGGCAAAGTAAAATAGTATTCGGCCGTGTCTTATTAAAGGAAGAAAAAGACAAGTAGAAAAAGAGTTTATAGGACAAACTACACGAATAGTTGAGAAGGAAATGAATTAGGAACCGCCTATGAAGTGAAATTCATGAGAAGATATCACCAGCATCACAATATTTTTATATTCCCAACTATCAACTATTACTTTGACTTTAACTCTACCGATATTTTCCTAAATATTCTAGCATTCGTATGAACAGCAAATAAGATATCTCAATTTAAATTTATGCGAAATGTGAATTCTTATTGCTTGGCTATTTCACTTTACTCTACTCCCCCCTACATATGTTGATAGGAACTTTTTTATGTTTTCATGTGGAGAGTTTGCTTCCACAATTTATCTCCTTACATTTGTTACACCCTGTATATGTTAAATCTCCGTAAATTATGTCATTATTACCAACGAGTGAGACACAGTGATCGTCATATCTCATCCGCACTGTATTATGTAGGTACAGATTCATTTTCAATTATCAAGACTACACGCATAAATATGTTTCCCTGTGTTATATATTATGCATTATTCATATGTATATGAAATGAAGTTATCACTAATAAATGTTTGATGGTATTATTCAATGTCTTTACTTTCCCTCGATGAGCAGAATCTAATCAAAACGAAGTAATTCATATTATTAGTGTGTTTAACAACAATTAAGATTAGCAACATTATTGGTAATTTTAAATATCAGCAATATTGTCTCAATGAACAATACTTGTTTATTCTGAGTAGGAATTGGATTCCTTGACATATTTCCTTAGCCGTAGACGTTGGAATAAGTAAAGTATGGAAAGATTAAAGACTTTTAACCTTGCTATTGTCATCTGGTAATCGTTCTTGCACAAGTAAAGTTATGTAACAAGGTAAGTATATACCAAGTGTAGATACTTCTACAGGTTGATAAAAAACGCAGTGGGATATTATTTTGACTAGTAAAATCATATCAAGTCAAATTTTAGTTATTTTTTAATTCAAATAGTTTTTACGTGTAATTGAACCCACAACGACAAAAAGGTTTAAATGCCAGTATAGATGTTTCGTTTCTAACCATACATATATTTGAATTTGATCGTGCACCACATTGATATACACAATTTTCTGAATTTATGTGGTAAAGCTGTAGTATCTACCGCAGAATTTAACTGCATATATCTCATAATGGTTTAACATAACCACATAGATAGAAAAGTATCAGTATAGAATTGTGTATTGATAATACACAATTATTGAGGAACAGTAGCGGCTACTTTAAGCTTAATTCAATATATGTATAATTCAATATAGGTATATTCAATATAATTTTATATGTCTATCTATTTTACTGGTTGTATGTTTTTAAATTGTTGAGTAAAGTAGTATTACTTGTACAATGCACAGACTTAGGTAATTACACCGTTGAAATGATTACAAATACGTTGGTGTGTATTGGTGATGAGATTTACATATATTCAGCACATGATAATAAAGCAAGCTTCCTCTGTTCTCTACAAAAGCACTAACAATGTTTCAAACGAAATGAAGAATATCGGATAATATAGCCATAAGCTACGAAGCTGGAAGTAATTGTTTATCAAATTTTTGTGAGTGTCTTGTATATGTGTAGTGTACAGAAGACTCGTGATTATGTGAGCTAACTAAAACCGAGGCTGTTCACAAAATCGAATTATTCACATAATAGAGACAAGAAATCATTTAGAAAACATTTATTACATAAAAAAGTACATTGTATGCGTTCATTAGGTACATCACTCACAAATCTGTGTCATCAATAGTGGACGCCCACTTGATCATCCAGATATTCTGTAATCATTGAAGTACTTTTGGATTTGCTGCAAATGGTACTTGACCTTTTGCACCTTCATCAGACTCAAGTTGTATATCGGCAGCAGATGGAATGTCATCGTTTCAGTCCAAAACCTACATTTGTGTAATAGATTCCAGCATAACACAAATTTGTATGAAATATAAGAGTGGTAGGCATGCAGACAAAACACCTACATTTCATAACAGCTGTTGGATCTCTTCTGTCGTGGAAGACATTATCAACTTTTGTCGTAAAAGCCTTTCTGTTAGTACGCTGTGAGTATTGCAACAGATGTATGTAGAGTTGTAGTTCAGGCGATTTTTCCAGCACTTTTCAATGACTTTTGTACTTACAGTCTTCCAGACATCTGCTAAATGTATAAAAACATCTTTCATAGTAACGTCTCTAATCGCTGCAACGATACTGTTAGGATTTACTATAAATGCCAATAATTTTTTCCTATATGCAAGTTTAGTAAGCCGAATTACTTTCTGGTCCATAGACAATATTAAGGGGGTCACATAAGGTGGTAAAAACATGGTAAAGATAGGCCCACATGTCTTCAATTCATTTTTATCTGGGTGACCGGGTGCGTTGTCTATACGGAGCAGAGCCTTCTGTGGTAAATTCTTAAATATGGAAGCTGTCATCCTTGCATTTTGTGAGTGGGTGTATTCTACTGATTGGAAAGCAAAAGCCCTGAGTGCACGACGTTTTTCGACCTTTCCA
>SMLS01074621.1:0-59330 GCA_004785975.1 Popillia japonica | reverse complement strand
TATTATTATTATTATTATTATTATTATTATTATATGTATATCATCATATCATGTAGGTATCTACTTTGTAGCTACTACAAAATTGACTTCTTTTCTTTTATTTGTGAGAAATTGGTGGTCCTAAAAAGGACTTTTTTGAGAGACAGGAGAAAATGTATTATAGGATAGGCTCGATGTGTTGCCCATTTTCAAGAACACACGCCTGTAATCGTCGGATAAATCCTGTACTGATCGGCTGGCGTTGTATAGTATGCGTCGAAGTTTGTGACATGAGAAATAATTTTTGTTCTCGTTTACGCTTACAGGTAGACCCAAGGTGTATCATATGTTTTTGTTTCTAAATCGTTGTAGCAATCTTCCCTTAAAAGCATGCTTTGTATATCGCGGACAGCCTGTATATATTTGACGAAATGGCCATCCTTATTTTACCAAATCGTAATGGACACGTCAATAGGAAAAATTGCTGTAGATCTATGCGACAGCATTTGATTCATTACTTGTTTGAAGTATTAGTTAGAAATAAGTCTGTTGTTATTACTATAATAATTAGGTTTATTCAAATTGATGCAATTTACTAGTTTGAGATGGTTTTAATTAGAAAATGAACAATTAATGCTTCTACGGACGAAGGATTAGTATGGTATAAAATTGGAAAGTAGACAATAACGGACTATTTGCTAATTACGACATTATCGCATGCGATATTGTTTCCTTACACAGAATTCTATATTCTATGTTAAACTTATTCTTAAGTTAAAGGATTTCATTAGAATAGATCGATTGTATCACAGGTGAATATGGTCTTTCTCTCTCAAGCGCTTCTTTGTTTCTGTCATACGCACTGTGATTATTGTCGCTATTTATTAAATTTTTAAATGTTAAGTAAGCCTTTCAAGTAGCTATGTTTCAGGCGGTAATTCCATACATTTGACTGTGAGTAAAAAAATCGAATAATGATAAAGAACATGGTATCATGAAATAAAAATCGAAAAGTAGTCTACGTAAATTACTACATTACGCATCACTTCTATGACCTTCTTGCGGTTTGCTAAATTGGCTGCCTAGCTCCTACACCACCTCGATTCGCATTTAAAAAGTTATATAGTGTACCTCACGGACTTTGGTTATGTCCGGTATCTAGCGGTACAGCCTGCGCTCCTGTCACTATTCCCTTTAAGATAAAACGGACATGGTGACAGGAGCGCAGGCTGTACCGCTAGATACCGGACATAACTAAAGTCCGTGGGTGTACATACATATGTATGCTGCCAATTGTTACGACTTTGTTAGGATAGTATGTATATTTTGATGATGAAATGATTCAATGCATTGCGCCATCTGTTGGCAACTTTGTTAACCTAAGTTTAATATGGTGAGTGTATGCGCATGTACCAGTGTGTATCAGTTTTACCAAAAAAAATATAGATGTGTCAAAGCAACGTGTCATATTTTATATTTTATCCACCTCATCTCGCCCAACACATGGTCCTTCGAAATACCCGTAACAGCCAATATTGGCCAGCAAAGTCACTGCAGTGTGAATATATCACACTCAGAACCTATGCTCTTGTAAGTCTTACACAAGAACATCAACGATATGTTCAGGAGTACGGTATAGTTTTGCATAATCTGTTCAGTTCTAATGTATTGGTGATCCTATTTGAGCAGCTATCTTCACTTAAAAATGCTTTCTATTTTCACATTTTTGTTATTTGTTTTTTTGTTTTAACTGACAAGGTCGTGAGCTGCCAAATTGTTTTTTTTTATATGAACAGGGGTCAAATCGCATACGGTTTGACAGATATTTTCAAGCATAAATCAGCCACATGCCACATTAACTAGATAACTGAAGATCCAGTTACTATGCGAAACAATGAATTGTTCTAGGTGTTCATGTAACATCAGATTGTTGAAACCATGTTTTAAGTTTATAAAGCTTATCTAGCACAAGAATTATCAGAGCTGCTCAAACTGTTTCCCACTCATCTCTTGACAGTAGTAAATTCGATTAGGAAAACCTTCAACTAAATTTAAAACGAAATCGCAAGCAATATTTGCTCTTTTTTCTCGAATTCGTTGCGCTAGTTCGTTCAAGATACTTGATTTTTAACAAGGTAAATACGACTCTTCAGGTAACTCCACAAGAAAAAATCTAAAGGTTAAGTCCGGTGACCGTGGTGGTCATTTAAAACGTTGTCGACGTCCAATATAAATTCCGGAAGAACGTTGTTCAAATATGCTCGAACTTCGTGGTTATAACAAGGAGAAGCTCCATTATCTTGAAACCATAGTGTGTTGCAAATTACGCTCTATTTTCATCGATTCTTTTCATCGGGGTATAATCTTCTTAGATGAATAGATGCAGATACCAGGTAGATACCAAGTAGTAAAATTCCTTTCAATAACTTTGGGGGGTTCATAATATTCTGTCCAAGAATACCTGCGAAAGATGAAAGCATTTTTGTATGCTAGGAAAGATATTATGGACCAATAGAGAAATTAAAATTGTTTAGGCGAAAAATTAATACATAAGACTATTTAAAGTTAAATTTATTGTTACGTACCTGCTCAAAGATTAACTTTCTCCGGGCACACGCAGTTTACACTTGGTTCAAGAATTACGTGACAACAACTTGGACAGAAGATTACAATTCTGTGAAGAAATTATGCATCGGATAAATGATGATCCAAGCTTTATCCATAATATCCCATTTTCTGATGAATCTGACAGACAATAATCCTCATTGGGTGGAAGAAGCTCACAGTCTTCCATCCAATGAGGATTATTGGTGGAAGAAGCTCACATTCTTCCACCCAAATAAATATATAGATATAGTAAAAATATATGTATGGTAAACATCGGAGAGTGTCCATATAACAACGTATTGAAAGTGTCCAATCTTTACTTTCCAAGAGTGTACTTTTTTTCGTAAAACGCTTCATTGTTTTAGTAACCGTCTTCTATAACCGTATCATACCGTATCATAGCACCAAGATTTATATACGTTTCTTTTCATAATTTAGCACTTCGTGCACACTTTTCAGCTTTCGTTCACTGGATCTTCAGTTATCCAGTTAATACCTAGAATTAGAATTTGAATTGAGGGTAATCTTGCACTGCGACCAAGTGATCTATTGTGCCCTCCAACATGAGATATAAGTTGTGGGTATTTGCCCACACCTATAGCTCCCTATCCAGTCTAAGAGCTTTAAGAAACTGCATAAACTGTATTTTCCTCTCGTCAATGATATCTTTACCAAAGTAACTGGTGTTCCGGATTTTCGTCTTCCTCCCTGCAAAACCTGCAGTCGCTATTGTGTTTCAAACCTATCCTTGCCATGTGTTCCCCAAGGTGGTAGTGCCCTGTGAGAAAACCAACAAATACACATAGTTTATTCCTACTTAGTTCTGGTTCTTTGCCTATTGAAGTTTCCAAGAAATACCTGAGACCAGGAAAATTTTTCCAGAGGGTTGCTCTGAGTTTCTGCTGTCTGTTCTTGACTTCTCCTTCATAGATGATCGACCCTATTTCACAAAATCGTTCCAGTCTCGCAAATAATGTAGCGACCTTGTTTGCTAATAAATTAGCTTCCTCATTGCATAATAGAGCTCTCTGCCTAGTCTGTTTACCTAATTTCGCTAAGCATTCCCAGAATTATTTCGATCTGATAGTATTTGAACCCAGCGCTATTACGGCTGCATGACTGTCGAATACTCCGGCACCTGTTCCCTTATCAGTCTTGGAACGGTTCGTATACCATTTAATGGTATTTGCCTTTAGGGAGTGCGTGCATCGTTCTCCTTCCCATTCTCCTTCTTGCTTAGCTCGTGAAAAAGTTCTTCTCGAAGCTATATTTCCTAACCATTTCTGGCACGGAATCCAGACCGCATTTTGGACAGGCAGTAGAATGCCGTATGGGCAACTCACTCCACTACTATGTGTAGGGCGTGAGATCTAACATAACCTCAAAGGCCGCAGTTGGACATGTTCTCATGGCGCCAGTAATGCACACACATGCCAACCATTGCAGCTTTTCGAGAGTATTCTTGATTGTTACCTGTGTTACTCTTGGGAACTAGGTTATCGCCTCGTATGTTACCATAGGTCTCACTATACAGAGGTGGAGCCATCGCAGTATACTTGGGTTGCAGCCCCAGATTTTGCCTGCTAGGTTCCGATATATCATTAAGGGTCTTGCTGCCTTATGCATGGTCAATTCAATATGCTTGTTCCACAGAAGTTTTATCTAGTGATATTTTTAGGTATTTGACTGACTGTTTTACATTCGCTCACTGTTGCATCCAGGTGGATGTCTCTCATGCCCGAAAGTGTTCTCTTCTGAGTGAAACAATGTCATTGGCATAACCTATACAGTGTACACTGAAAGCAGTCAACCTCTTAAACAGTTCATCCACTACCAGGTTCCACAGCAACGGCCTTGAGGTGTTCCACGAGTGGTTCTGGTTCTGATCGTCTGTTTGCCTATCGTTGTCTTAGCCGCCCTCGTGGAGAGCACCTCGCCTAGTCATCGCGTTACTACTTTACCCACTCCGCTTGCTTCCAGTGCTCGTCCGATGGCGTCATACAACGTGTTATCAAACGCACCCCAAACGTCTAGGAAAGCACAGATAGCTACTTCTTTTTCATACAGAGTTACTGGATTAATTCATGCAGGGCAGTCTCTGTCGATCTGGCTGCCCTGTATGCATGCTGGATTTTGTGCAGTGGAACTTCCTCTATAACTTCCATTCTGATATAGTTATCTATTACTTTCTCCATTGCTTTCAATAGAAAATATGTCAGCCTTTTAGGTCTACAGGATTTGGTGTTGGTCCCATCCTCCTTTTCTATTTTTGGTATAAAGGTGGCTTTTGCCCTTCTTCAGTTTTGGGGTACGTATTGCAGCACCAAAGTACTTTTTGATAGATTCACAAGACGTTGTATTACTTTTTCTTGTCCTTTCTGCAGGAGTAAGGAAAATCCCATCCGCTCCAGGTGATTTATAAGGCTGGAAGGTGTTTATCGCCTACTTCATGCGATTTCGCGTACAGATCCTTCTGGCAAGCTCCCAGTCCTCCCGTTTGGGCCCTTCTGGTATTTGCTATTATTGCTTCCATATTTGTTTTCTTCCTACCAGGAAAGTGTCTTTCAAGGATCAGGTAAGCCCTCTCCGCTTCCCCTTCCGCGTAGCAGCCATCTGGTTTCTTCAAGGCCATTACGCGTGTTGTCTTACTTTTGCCTATGGCTCTGTGAAGCCTTGCTGCTACCGGAGTGGAAGTGACATTTTCACAAAATCTGCTAAAGTTTTGCCTTTTGGCCTTCCTAATCTCCTTTTTGTATGTTGTCAGCTTTTCTCTGTATTTCTGCCAATCTCCGTCGACTTTTGCTCTGTCAACCAAACGACGGACCTCAGCTCTGATGTTTCCTAGAAAAGTGTAGAAAAGTAGAAGGCTTTGTAAATAGCATACATATTAAATTTTATCGATTTTTTAAGAAATTTTGAAATAACAAGGCCTGTTCCATGCACTTGCTGCGCACTGTACAGGTCGACCAAAATCTCGTGGCAGTTGCGCTTGAGTCGGAGAGGTTGGGTACAAGTGTGACGTTGCAGCACTCAGTTGTGATTGGTGCACTTAGCTGTGATCAACAACTGTGTAGGTAACCGATTGTCCGCTAACGAGAGAGAGGTGGCTAAAACTATAACATAAACAATTATGTCATCGTATACGCTCTCCACCTACATGCGCAGAACACGTCATCACAGCCACGGCATTTTAGTCGACCTGTAGTTCTAAAATTCAATGAAACAGTGTATCATACTATTCACCAAGTTCAATGGGTTTCAGCCCACAGTCGGATGTAGGTAAAAATACAACAGTCCTATTTTTGGGCTTTGTGGTTTCGTCAACTACATACTTTTCAATTGTCAATTTATCAAATTCAATAACTCTATACTAGCCATATTCTCGCGATACTTTATTCCCTATTGACAAACAATCTTGTGTGTCGCCTTTTTTCCACAATGTCGTTTGTATACTTTGAACCTTACAGTTGTTATGTGCGTTATCAATAACTACAACAGCATTCTCTGGCAAACAACTCATATCTAATCCAGTTCTAAAACCGTTCGTGATAATCAACTATTTTCTGCCTGCTCAAACCACTGTGCTGCAAGCCAAAATCAGCAACCAGCCAATTGCTGTATTTTCTGACACATGCCTAATATGTCGTTGTCTACCATTATCACAAGACCATTTGTGTTTTTTATTGTACCAATATTTGTAATTTTATTCGAATTACATACACTTCAGCATTCACGAACATTATCTGAGGATTAAAAAAATATATAGGTAATTGCTGTACAAACGAATACGACTACGGCGTAAACTTAGCCGTTGTTCGAGGATTATATATGTAAATGAATAAATCTTCGAGAAGAGTTACTTGCCTAGAACCACCTGCGCTCGTCGTCTCCCCTAATATCGCAAGATTTCCGCTCAAGACTCACTTTTCTTCGCGTGTGCCTAAGAAAAAAAACTGCGAGGCACACTTCTTCATTAGGGACTTTAATTTTTCGTCGCTGCATACATAATCAATAAGCCTCTTTTTCTTTCGCCTGTGATTTTAATATTTAATTTATTTCGGAATTTACATCGAAAATTATGCACGGCCCATCCCTCGTTCCCGATGCATATTCAAATTGAACGAAACTCCCGCCTTCTGCGCCTTCTCTAATGAAAGTTACTACAACGGGCTCATAGTTGACCGCGTGTTGTTTTCGCGACGGTTGTCTGAATTCTTACGGGTCACGTAATATAAGCATTGAAATCTCCGGCTGAAATATTCGATGACCGAATACAAATATCGAGCGACGGTACGAAAAACGAATCGTTAAAGAGTTTTTTCTCAGTTATAAGGAAAGCTTAAGCAAGGGTTGCTGCCAGGCATCTGTATATATACATATATATACCCGGATTTCGTACAGTGATGGCTGAATATAACGGTGCTTTAAATTGTATGAAACATACATGAGTTCTGCCCCCGTCGCTGAATATATACCAACCTTAGTTTACAAATGAATACAGCTATTGAACTTACTTATAATATCAATGTGGTTGGTCGTCCTCGTCTCTCGAGAGGGCGTTTCATATCTCGCGTTCCTTTCTTCACGACGAAGCCGAGTCTAAAACCTCTCTCCTATAACGGCCATACAGAATGGCCATATTAACTTGATAATTAGGTGTGTTATCCGACTTGCAGATGAGCGACTGAGTCTGGAATAAAAAGTGCTTCGCCCCCTCTTTGTGGCCCAACACCGTGATATAAAATTGAGAAGGGCTCTAGTTATAGCACATTCTGGCGTCGTTCGTTGCCGGGGAACCCTTAACCGCGTCGCGACGTCACCATGAAGGTGTTTTTAGTGACAGTGCACCAGGTGCTATCATTTGCATAAACCACTATTTCGTATATGTTTAAGTCACCTTCTTTTAAAAGTGAAATTACAACAGCTTTAAACACGTATTACCAACTTATATTTTTTCATATGTCGTTCATAACAGAGTATAAATAATATAAGAAGTTTGATTATACCTACATTTAGCGACGGCTAACTGTATGGTACCTAACCGACTGTAGACACTGTATTCCGAAATAATGAAAAGCTGATATATTTTATCTAATTGTAAGTGGAAAATAAATGAGGAAAACAAAATTGAAACAGAATAGTAACAATATCCAACAATTATCATTTTAGATTATATTGTTGCCCTCAATAATATTAAAAAACATGAGCGCCACATACCTAATTTAAAAGAGAGTGCTCTTAAATTGTATTGTGTGTCAGTGATGTTACCAACATAACTAAATCAAAGCGCCATCTAGTGAAGTTTTCATTTCCATAGTCCGTTTGTTTCTTTATAAATAATTTTACTTGACAGTTAAATATATTCTTCTGCTTTATTCTATTATACTGAAACTATCGATTAACTAATACTAATAACTTTTGTACCAATATAGATTATATGCATAACTGAACATAATCAAAAGTAATGGTAAATTAACAGTAAATGTGTTGCCCCTGCAGGATATGTACCTTTTGAAACTAAACCATGCGTGATATTAAATACACACGTTACTATCTAGACATAAAAATTCTGATTTCTGGTGCATTCTACTAACGATTGCACCGACTATAAATAAGAATAAGTATTATAAGGAAGCATTTTAATAATTGAAAAATAATAATTACGTAACAAGTTTAGTTTCGTTATAGTTATTTCTTTTTATAGTTTTTGTTTTTATTATTATTTTGTTAGGTTATTTATTTTATTGTGTAATTTCAATTACTTGTTTTCTTTTAAATTTGATTTACTTTTTATTATGTCTTAAATTTAATGTGCAATTATTTGGGAATTTTGTTTTTTAAATCCTCTCGGCATTTCTTTTCTTGTCCAGTAAGAAATACATTTTCGAATGCGACTATAAAGTTTCTTTTTTATTACTACCTCAAAGCCCACATTGTTTTGATATAAACTAAACGAAAGAATTGAATAGTTCGTGTAGTGTTTTCAAAGAAATTAGATAAGGTCATTTTGCATTCATATTTAGAAACGCACGGATATGCAATATGTATTTACTGTTACAGGTGCTGTTTCAAGTAAGCTTTGTAGTATTTCTATATTACGCTACTTATGAAATAAACTAAACATAGGTAAAGATTATGATTGTGTTGTTGCCCTTCCCAAGTCAAGTAGCAAACAGTACGCGATGTTGTTCTACTTTAAGTAATTTTAATTACTGAAACAGAGTGATTCTCTTTTTTAGGTACTTTTAGTTCAACTGATGCTAAATTTTTAGTCCTTGTTTTTGTTATGCTTATAACTACACTTGTGCGTTCTCATGACTAATATTACTATAGTTAACGTGTGTTGGACCAAAAAACGGACCCGCGTGATATGATAAAATCTTTTACTTGATTCTACCCTAGCTTACCTATACAACACAGTATTAGTAGTAACATTTTATAAACGCTTCCCATAGCACTTCTAATACCCGTTTTTAGTTAGGAGTTTCTGCAGTACCTGATAGATTGTAGAATTGATACAGTGCCAGTTAAATTGGGCGGCAGCGATTGGCACTACGCTAACGACTGGTAACTACTGATCATCTACTCTTACCTTCATACTACACATTTGAAAGCTTATTGGCAAGCATTTATATTCTTTTATAAACCCCAACTCACAAACAAGTCAATTTTTTAGGGATCATGGTGATAAAGTTTTCTAAGTTCATTAAACGAAAAGAGTTTTCGCAATATTACGCACAGTATCCGAACAATTAATTCAAAGTGTAAAAAGTAAAATTAAAACCATATTTTTTAATAGAAACGTTTTGTTTGTACAAAGACTCCAGAAATTCAGTTCGAGTATTTTGAAGATTGATTCTAGTAAGAGATCTGAAACATGCATCACATGAACAAAGCAAGTGCTAGTCTCTCTCTCTTCTCTTTTCTTTTTATTATATTCCTGTAAACCTTCTCAACCGCCCTTACATATAAAGCTGGTTTTACACTTGTCAATTTCTTGATCAATTTTTAGATCTTAAAATTGATCAATTTCTAGTTCTTAAAATAGAACTTATTCTCGTATTACACTTATCAATAATTTTGAAGATATTTTTAAGATCTTTTTATTGGTGAATTTAAAGTTCTTAAATAAGAACTTACTATTGCATTACACCTAACAATAAATTGAACTAAGAAAGCCGCTGTGAAGGAAGTTTCGAATCTTGAATGTTAACAGCAGTGGTAATAGTTTACTCTCTCGGTCACTATAAGATTTGTTATTTATGCATGTCCTATGTTAAAAGGTTATGTGATGTGAGTGAAGATGACATCATAGACGGATCACATGAAGACCTTTAATGGGTACAAGTTTATCACAGCTGATTATTCGTGGTAATTACGATAATTCAGAGAGTACCTAGTTATTATATTTGTAGTCTAAGCGATATATGTATACAGATCGTGCATCGCAAGTGCCGTCAAAAGATTATATCGATAGTTGAACGGTATGTCTTAGTTAAGTCCATATGCCGCGCCGGCGCCGATACATGTTGCAGAGAATATGTATGAATATTTGGATATTTGCAGTCTCCAGTTAGGCATTGTAGAAGATAGTTGTCTCATATGTTCTAGCGCTTTACTATATTTTATTACATTTTCATTTTTTTATTATTCTTGTTGAAACAATATTCTTTTCATTTGCATTTTCTTATTATATCCTAATCTGTTAATTGTCTCATTCTTCAAGCATTTTTGCTAAACATATTCGTTTAGTTAGTGTTTTGTCGTCGTTTCTATTAGGTTTTCTGCAGAGTTTAGTGTAAGATACATACATAAGTATTTATTTAGTTTGTTAGTTTGGTATTTATATGTTATAAAAATAATGGATGTTTATAATTTAGTTCAAAGAAAACAAATTATTAAGTGGTACCATCAGGAAATACCCTTAAGGCAAATAATAGAGCGCTTTTATGAGAATTATCAATCACGACCCGCTCTAAAAACATTTCAGCGAATAATAAATAATTTTGAAAGATTGGGCTGTATTATGCCGAACAATCACAAACGTAATAGGCAGCCATTTGTTCGCCAAGACGAAAGAAATCTTTTAATTTGTGCCAGTGTCGAACAGAACCCGAAAATATCTTCATTGGGTATTAGTGAACAGCTGGATATTTCTAAAAGCACAGTATGCCGTGTTTTAAAGAAAAATAAATACCATGCCTACAGATAACAGAAAACAAATGAAATATTTCCCGAAGATGAAGAACACAGAATGGAATTTTGCGAAAATATGATGCAATATATTATTTACGGACGAAGTACTTTCCCGTTGCACGGAAGACATAATCCCGCTGTACCTAGACACTGGGCAAGAGAAAACCCGCACCTAACATACAATGCTCATACAATGCTAGAACTCAGTATCCGCAAAAATTAAACGTTTCGGCGGGATTACTTGGAGAGCATAAAATTAGACCATTTTTTATAGATGGCAATTTAACAGGCGAGAAGTATCTTAACCTGCTTCAGAATCGATTTATCCCACGCCTCCACGAATTGGCGCTCAACTTGGATAACATATGTGTTCAACAGGATGGATGTCCCGCACATAATAGTAGAGTTGTACGGGAATATCTTCATAATGTATTTCCAAACCGTGTTCTAAGTACCTGGGGAACTATTCGCTGGCCACCTAGATCACCAGATCTCTCCCCTAATGACTTTTTCTTATGGGGATACATGAAAACTAAGATCTATACATTTGAAAACGATAGACCAAACAATTTGGCAGAATTGCAACAAAAAATTATTAACACTTTTGATGACATTCCTCCAGCAATGTTACAGAATGCGCAACGAGGCTTCTACGATCGTTTAGCATATTGCTTTGAGGCGACCGGAAGACGTTTCGAGCATTTAATGCATTAGAAAAGTGGTCGCTTTTATGTTAACTTATAAAATAATAATTTATGACTAATAATAGATTCCTTCTGTTGTAACATATGCATATATTTTTAACGTTTATTCCTGCAAATATGAGAATATTCATTTTTTATTTAGCTACTAATTACAGAATTTAAATTTCATTATTTTACTGTGAATTGTTGTAATAATACATAGTATTACTATTCTCCACATAGCTTTAATATTTTACATTTTTCATTCGTCATAAACATCTTCTTACAATACATATTCTGTGCACAAGTTTGCTATTCTTGTTATAACTACATATTTAGTTTTCAAGAGGATAAAAACAGCGGGCACATTGTGCACGTTAAAGAAAATTTTATCATATGAGTCTACCTACATTACGTATAATTCATACCACCGGCGCAGCTATGCACGTACATACATACTACAACACTAAGACCTGCTCAACGAAGTAACACGTCAATCGGAGCGAGCGTTTGACGACACTTGCGCTGCAACGATCTGTATAGTTTGAGGATCTGCTGAAAAATCGTTCTCTACTAAATTTAAGTTTCCCTTTTTCGCAATCAACCATGGTCTAACCCACCACCTCTTTGTTACTGTTGCTTTTTCTAAATCTATCATTTTTAGTAACATTAACGAGAATACAGCTTTTCTTAAATTTGTTAATATTTTTCGTTGCCATGTTGAACTTACTCCCTGCATTAAAGCTTCAAATTCAAAATTTCAAATAATCTATATGAATTTAGTAATTCATAATTACAAATATTACATTGTCGTTCAACGAATTGTAATTGTTGAAATTTGAATTAAAGGAAGTTTAGAATTACTTTCATGCAAGTGTCGCAGGTTTGCACTGTCGGTCACTATCCACTATTAAAACAAAAATTACTATAAAATTGAAGTTAAACTGACGCAAAAATAGAACATGTTCTAATTCTTCAATTTCTAGAACTTACCGAAGTTCTTTAAATTGATCTATTTATTGATAAATTAATGTAAAGCTACCAGCTACAAGCTTAAAATTGAAGAGAACCAGAACTAGAAATTGAACTTGAAATTGACAAATGTAAAAACTTAACTTGACGTCAAGTCGTCTAAGTTCTAGAAATTGATCAATAAATTGACAAATGTAAAACCAGCTTAACTTTTGATGAGCAATCGGAATGTTGTAATGTAAACTATATGTTATCTCAAATTCTGAAACAGAAAGTAGTATACTAATGATGTTTTTTGATTTATTAAGAGTATTAGATCTTGTCAGTAGCTGACTGAGTGTTAGTATGAATGTAGAAAATAATATAGTATTAAGTAAGTGAATCGGATAATCGTTAGTTCAAAGTAGGTTTTTCAACTTCAATACATATTTTGGCTTAAAATATTGGGTTATTATACGGAAAATTTTAATATGGGGCTGAGTGATGATTCAGATGGTGTGGTTCTCTAAAGTCCATTCAGGGAGATCTAAAACAAGGTGTTTGTGTATGGTAGTCTTCACTTCGACGTAATGTAATTAGTCGTTCATAGCGATCGATATAATTGGTTACCGTTGGTAAAAATACAGGTAGAAGGAGTGATCAAAAACAAAAGGCTATTATCCTTTCGAATAGTATTGCAGTGGAAGCTTTAAATCACAAACAAAAAAAATCCTGAAAGGGACTATATCGCTTGTTGGAGTTGTTACATTACAGTTTGTAATTTTTGATTGTTTGTTTGCTAGAAAAGCTGTGCAAAACTAATTTCTCTTACAATCGTTTTATGTTTATAATACCAGCACCCAAATTGTTTGTGTGCGCACAGTGTAAGACAATCCTTCATGGTTTGATGACATCCAAATGCGTTACTTTACTAAATTTAAATACTTGATAGTTCAATAGTTTGTCTTCATCATTGCTGGTTTTGTACGTAAGTGTGTCTTTATGCCAGTCTTTAACATTAGCCTCTGTGACGATTTACAATTGGTTAACTTTATAGATTATTCGATAAAATGATTGTTTCAGAAATGTCAACAGTCTCTTCATTCCAAACAAAAGACATTAGGTAATAGACTTCTTTAAAAAATAATTTGATAAATGTAACTTCTTTATTTAACGTGTTGTAAAGGTATGCAGTTTTTGTTTCCAATTTTTGTTACACCGATTATTATACAGTATTAAATTCATTTTTCAGTTTTTAAAAGTTGTAAATATTTTAAATTAATAAAAATATTCTATTCATCATTGCAAAAAATAGTGTACCTATCTCTATTATAATATCGTTCCCCCGCAAAAATTAGTTTTTCCGTCCGTGTAGTCACGGTCCACATTAGCTCGGTTAACAGAGACTCTACTGTAATTGAATATGCTTCAAAATCAATAGAGGATGTTAATGATGAATAACTTGTGTTACTTTTCATTCCATGTTAGTATAACCAGCCCTAGTATAAGACGGTGGCGCTTAACTGCAACACCCTGTATATACCGCGATTACGTGTACTGAAGGACCTTTCGAATAGGTACAACTTTTGCATTTCAATTTTTGTTCTTTCTGTTTGCGTTCAAGAATGAAATCAAGAAAGTAAATTTCAGCACAAACATTTGTTTTTTATTTTCAAGTCTCAACATACTCTTCTTACCAAGTTTCATTAGGATCTGAATTTGACACCTAAGAACCTTTCCTTTTAGTGAGCGAGGGACAACATAGTCCATAATAACCCAATCTCGTCTGCATTATAAATTTGATGTTAATTTTAAAAATCTACATTTTTGTGCGATGATGTGATGATGATTGTGTGATAAAGGCTTTATTTCTGTAGATCACATTGACCTACATTTCATTACATAGGCACCATAATTTGAACTTAAGTAAAGTCAAAAGCGAGTTACTTGGGTCCAAATCTTAAAGTTGAAATTTATTTGACCACAGTACCAAAACTTCTCAACCGCGGAAAGAAATTTTCTGAATTTTATTTTGTGGACGAAAATTTTACCTACTGCAATGATGGCGATTTCGTGGAATCCCTACGGACGTAATACTGGAAGTAAACACAAACCTAAAGAGTGACGACACTTCATTGATGATGATCTAAATTTAGCTTGAAAGCAGTTCTGGCAATTTATTGCCTTCAGTTCCTTTGGCATATTCAGTTCACCTAAGAGAATCTTATGAAACAACGAAATAGTCATCAACGAGCGTCAAAAATAACCGTTACGAGTTGAAACTATGTGGAGACCTAAAATTAATAGCTTTGTTGTTAGGAATACAACTGGGATTCACAAAATGCACTTTTTGTGAGAATGGGATAGCCGTACTAAAGTAAGCCATTTATTATTATTATTATTATTGGAGAAAAAATTATTTTATATGAAAGCTTTGTCGATAGAAAAATGTTTATTTGCTCCCTTTACGTATAAAGTTAGGGTTGACAAAAATTTTGTAAGTATGGAAAATTTCCAAAAGTCAGAGAAACCAAGGTAAAATCAGACCTCTTGTGGTTTCTCAAATTCGACAATTAATGAGTGAGAAAGTTTTCGAAGCTATTCTACAAATAATAATAGAAAAGGTGGCAAGGCATTGTTTCAAATCTGCAGTAATCGGCTCCTTGGCCAACAACAAAGCGGGAAATTTCAAGAATTTCGTAGATAAAATTGTGACAGCTTACCATAAAATGGGATGTAATATGACACAAAATATGCATTATGTTGTATAATTCCATTTCATTATCGGAAATACATGATTTGACTTTGAATAAAATATAATTTTATTTTCTCTTTCAAATGATAATACCTACAGGTTTTGAACTGCAAGGTGTTCTTATAATAATAACAATAATCATCATTCTTATTGCTCAATCGTCATATCGGTTATAAAAATACGCAAAGTATAGTCAGCACTTCCTTGCTATAGGAAATTTGAAACGTGATATGAGAAAACCTCACGCAGACGATTTATAGGATTACGGACGCCATTTACAAGGCGCACCTGACCTTGGGAAACATAGGTACTAGAAGCAGTAAGTAAAGTCATCTTTAGTGTATGCAACGAATAACAATTGCAACATACCTGATGGTATTTAAACGGGTAGTTAGAAAAAAATGAAATAGTGCTTAACAATTGATTGATACGGCCTAACGGTTTTCATTCACCGCATTGTGCACATCGCCTATTACTGAGTAAAAGCAAAAGCTAGAATGGGACACAAATTTGCAAAATAACTAATATGTTACAATTGCTTTAACAAAAACAACAATAAATTACTTAGATTGGTTATCACTTTACCAGTACCAATGTTGTACACGCGTCTATTGAGAGTAAGATATGTGCCTACAGGATACACAGATAGAGGTATGCTCGTTTCAAAACCAAATATCGTCGAAGCCGCGCATGACGTCAGTGCGAGACAAATTACATATGAAATTTATTATTAATTATATTTATTTATTTCAATAGGGGTTAAAATCGCTGGTTTCGTAGGCGGGATTTGTATTTTACAATTAATGCTTCGCAATGACATATGCATAAGATGCGCGTCGGCATACCTCTATCTGTGTATCCTGGTGCCTACTCATTTGCAGCACACGTGTTCACCGACATTATCTCATTAATTCGGAATGCAAAAACGATTTTACAACAATTTTTAGGTGAAATTTAGGTATATCTAACCTGTCAATTGTGTCACGTGCACAATTAGCTGATAAATAAATATGTAATAAATAATAGAACGCATTAATTGTTGCAGTGTTAAAATTGAAATACTTACTAAATTTAAATTCACCTAATGGCAAAGTTTGTCATATAGAACTAGAATTTAACAGAATACAGTCTTACATGTACAACCTATATGTGCCTATCATCATGCATCTACATATAATAACAACACTATTCGATGCAAGTATATTCGATTTACATTACCAATCAGTATCCCACAACAACAATTTCTACTAAGGATGAACGAGGTCCCCACCCTAGAAAAATGTAACCCGTTCGGTAATAGTAATAATTGTTATTTTATTGAAAAGATAAGGCGGTTTCTGGCTAAGGATAATTCTTTCAATACAAGTATACCGAATACGAAGCTCTTCAATTTATCGCATTATCAAGCCAAGAACATGTTAGTTTGAAACTACAGAAACTAAGACATAAGTTTCCAATTTTTTGTATTTTTCTGGCAGCACTTGATCTATTGAAAGAGTTACAATGTTTATTGTTATAATATCTATATAAATTTGGTGCAAAATCAATAATGAAAGGCGACGATGTATGTATGACATTTACTAGATATACATGATCAAACTAAATTACTGAATATTTTTTTATAAACATTTACCGCTAACTATACACAGCACTATACAGGGCGTTCCGCAAAAATTTCCAAAGGCTGTAACGTCTTTATTTATTATCTGATTTTAATAATCTATATATATTATGAAACTGTAAGGTTTCGTAAAGACTACAAACAGCAATGTAAATTATCTGTTTGCCAGATATAATTCACGAGAAACGTATTTCAACTTTTCTTTTTCAACTTGCATTGTATTTTTTTTTTTATAAAAGACGTTTTCTATCGATTCGAATATAATATCATAAAACATACACTTAAATAAGGAAAAATGCAAGAAAAAGAAAAGTTTTTGCAAATTTTTATATGATAAAAGACCAACATGAATCACTGAACATCATGAATTGGAGTACGCAATTAAACAATCACAGCGCCTTTTTTAATCAACTACTGTCACTGTCGTGGTCAGAGTGAATCAAATCATTTTTCAAAAACACCGTTTATGACAACAAAGAAGTTTGTATAAGTTTAATTTCGATTTATTTTAATATTAATATAAAATATGAATTTTGAATATTTAACGGATATGCTTGAAGTTTATTTTGAATGAGGCAAAAGACCATGTGACGCTATTAGAATTTATCAGGAACGTTTCCCTGATAGGTAATCACCACATCATAAGCAATTCGCACAACTGAAAAGAAAAAAGTATGAAGTACAAATGAAAATTGATATTTAAACGTTTTATTAATGGTTGAGCAAAATTTTAAGACGTCCGTTAGAGAGATTGTTAACATCATTGAATCTTTCAGTACAACAATACATTTTATTTTGAAAAACACAAATTAAGACCGTACAAACCTCAATTGATCCATCATTTGCTGACGATTATCCACGAAAAATGCAATTTTGTAATTTTTATTTAAATAAATTACGCTTTTTTATTCTGATCGGATGAGTGCCATATTTAGTAGAAACGACTATAGGTATTGGAGCAGATTTCTTACTGAAAATAATATCCATAGAAGGTTCTCTTTAAATATGAGGTGTGGTATTTTAGGTTGTAGGTTAATGCGACCATATTTCATTGACGGTAACCTAAATCAAGAAAAGTACCATAAGTTACTCAAAGAAATAGTGGACAATTTAGAAGAATTGCCCATTAATCAATACGCACAAATTTACTTCCAACAAGATGGAGGTGCTCCACATAATATCTAATAATAATCTAATAAATACTCCTACACAATTCCTAAATAGACAGTTTGATTGAAGGTGGATAGGCACTTACGGACCAATTAGATGGCCCGCCCAATCACCAGACCTTTCCTCTTTAGACTTCTTTTTATGGAATGAAATAAGAGAAATTGTTTATGTAACACAACCTGAAAACGTATATGACTTCCGAAAGTTGTCGAAAGTTATTTCATTGCCTGTATTTTTCATAATTATGATTAAAAAAACCTAGGTATGCTATGATTGTTTAACTGCGTACTCTAATTCATGACCTACTGCTAGTTTTGTCATATAAAAATTTGCAAAAACTTTTCTTTTTTTTACATTTTTCTTATTTAAGTGATGTCTTTATGACATTATTCGAATCGTTAGAAAATGTTAGTTTATAAAAATCAAAAACAATTTATAGTGCAATTTCAGAAAAAAAGGTGAACTACGTTTTTCGTGAACTATGTATATCTGACAGATTGCTGTTTGTAGGCTTTACGAACCCCTACGAATATCAGATAATAAATAAAGATGTTACAGCTATTGGAAATTCTTGTAGAACATCCAGTATATCTAAACTTTAAGAATTCGTCTATTACCAAACACAAACCTTTGATAGAATGACTTCACGCTACTTCGGGTGAGCAAAATACCACATTCCAAAGGTTCTAATTTATATATACCTATATGTATGTTTGTATATATATATGCGAAAGAATAATGCATTTGAGGGTCAATCGCGTAAAGAATGTGACCTTCAAAGCAAAATATAATTTTAAAAATATAAAACCTTGCAAAAACCAGAATTCAATGGTAGTCAGGTTGAAATGTTATCACCAATTTACATGTTCCATGTAGAAAAATAGTAAATTTTGTCGCCAGTTTCAGTTTCTCTTTGTAGTGGTTTAGTAAGCATGTCACGTGAGCTTATTCGTAGAACCCGTAAAATAGCTGCAACAGTTATGGTTGAGAAAATTATTGACAATTTGCAAAGAAAAAGAAAAAATAGAAGGGAAGGCCGAAGATGGGTTAAAAAATGGATAACTCGGAGACAAAATTTGGGTGTATCCGATACGCTGCTAACAGAACTTTCAAAAGAAGATCCAACCTCCACCTTTTGCTCATTTTTTATAACATTAATCATGAAAAACGAACACACCTATTGCTGGAAACTGGCGAAAAGGTCTGCAAATGTATGTTTATACGTTGCAATAAATATCATTTATGCTCGCAACTTTTCGCTGGCGCATGGAAATGTTACAAAGCAACTAACTTTTTGACATTTTTGCACCACGAATATAGTGGCGCGGTAAAGGTTCTCACTTGCAATGATTTGGGAACTGGTGTACAACTAACGCTTGGCGTCACTAAATTCATGTACACTCATGGAAAGTAAAGATTGGGCAGTTTCCATATAACAACCTACTGAAAGTGTCCAATCTTTATACATTCCATGACTGTACGTGTAAACGCATCCTTACTTCTTATGGCATCAACTGTTGCTAGCACATACGCATGCGCAGCCAATTTGTGCCAAAAGTATCGTTTAGTCGTATGATTCCAACGTATGTAAGAACCAAAAAATTCTTCATCAGACTCGCAAAAATTCCTACATCGACAAGTTTTAGAGTTTTCCGAGCTGTTCTGCCCTGATTTCGTACAAGATAAGTAAGGTTTCCTTATCTTACAAATTGTACCATTAATATTTCGCAGTTGTTTATAATAGTTCCATTTACATACTAGCCAGTATAGAAGATTTAAACTGTTTTAATGCCGGCTCATAAAGTTTCGATATCTTCTCTATACTTTTTCTTAATTGAAGGGCGGTATATAATATTATGTAAGAATTAATTTAATAGAACAATTTAATCAATAGTCAACGTGAAACAACTAACAGAAAGAAATAGAACCATTTACGAAGAAGTACAACTTACATACCTAGTCTAACATACATATGTATTTTGTAGAATTTCGTAAAACGACATGTGTATGTAATTTGACAAATGAAATTTTAGCGTTATTATTCCTACTAAATCTGCGAAAAAATATTATTGAAACATAAATACAGTAGAACTTCTCAAACCCGACCTTCCGAAACTCGTTCCTCTCCTAAACCCGACCCCGACTGTAGATGCAAACGACTTCTTAATCTTTCACGTTTTTACAACTTTTCAGAGAACTTAGTTTGCAATTAGATGTTCGCCGATCATATTGAAAATGTGTAGTAAACGAAAAAATATTACTCCTTCGTTAAAACAAAAACTTGATAGGCTAGATAAGGGTGAAAGTGCCAAAAGTGTTGCGAGAAATTTAAATATCGTTATCACGGCATTGAATTGGAGAAAAATAGACACACTTTGCAGTCTGCAACAGCAACCGTAGAATCGGAGGTTGGTTTAGAAGTCAGGAAAACAATAAAAAAACCAAAGCTGGATGTTTTAGATGGAGCGATAAGTTTAATTTTCTTTCTCATAGGCAAAGCTATTTTCCTTAAGAATACCGCAGGTATGGATTTGGTTTAGTCAGGGACGATTAAAAGGAACCCCTTTAACAAAGACCATTAATTAACAAAAAGGTGAGTGCCCTTAATAAAACGATTGACCCTCACTCGGAATTTACAGCAAGTGAGGGATGGTTGGACAAATGGAAAAAAACGACACGGAACTCATCAGGACACAATTTCTCGAGAAAAACTTAGCTGATCACATAGCTTCCGAAAATTTCATTAAAAAGTTTGATGATATCATAAAAGATAGCGAATTGACTGCTGAACAAATTTACAACATACATAGATAAGACCGGGCTGAATTATAAAATGCTACCACAGAAAACTCTCGCTTCAAAACAAGAAACGCAGTTAACTGGGTCCAAATTATACAAGGAAAGGATAACTGTTGCTCCATGCAGTAACGCAAGTGGGGTTCACAAACTTCCTCTTTTTGTGATCGGCAAATCACAGAAACCGAGAGCATTTGAAAATATAAATTTGTTGTCACTGCCAGTTCATTATCAGGCTCAAAGATATGCGCGGATGGATTCAGCACTATTTAAGGATTGGTTTCACTCACTGTTTTCGTCCCTGAAGTTACAAAACATTTAAAATCGAGGAGTCTTCCCCAGAAAGCCCTACTTGTTTTGAATAATGCTCCGTCACATCCAAATGTGGTAGACTTGACGAAGGGCGAAATAAAAGCAGTTTTCTTACCGGCAAATGTAACCGCGTTGATCCAACCACTAGACCAGGAGTTATAGAATGTATGAAGAGAAAATATCGCAAAAAGTTCTTGCAAGTTCTACTGGAAAAAATGGAGAATGGAATTGGTTTAAGAGATGAAATTAAATCTCTTAACATTAAGGATGTTATTTACATGATAGCAAAAGCTTGGGATGATATTCTTCCCACAACATTATCTAAGTCTTGGCGAAAGCTTTAGCCTAATATTAAAAAACACTCAGAAGAAGCTGAACAAAAAGAAGTGGAAGAGGAAGAAAGAGTTGAAGAGAAAGAATCGGAAACCGATCATTGCAATGTTTTAATTTTCTTTCCTATACTAATATCATGTCCCTTCTAAAACTCGACGTTTTCGCAAACCCGACTCATACATGGTCCCGTCAGGGTCCAGTTTGGGAGATTCTACTGTATTGGGAATGTAAACGCACAAATACACACAGTATCGAGAAATATACAGGGTTACTTTAAAGTATGAAGCCGCCGATTTATTCTTGTTAATATTCATTTTAGAGAATTATGTTCAATATAAAAGTTTGTTAGGATATTTTGATCTACATTTGAGAATACTTGATTTTTTTTTCTTCAATTGTTTTTTAGTTATGCCTGTCCGTCTAGTTTTTTTTTTTTTATGGGAATTAGTAAATTTTATTACTCTACCATTCGATAGAGAATTTTTTTCTCTTTACAATAATATTTTTGTTTTCTTAAAATTCATTTTAATATCTTTTTTATAAGAAAAGGCCGGTCCAAGTGTTTAACGGATGTTCGGTACATCGCAGATAGACAGAAATGAAGCGATAAACAAACTTGAGCGACATAATTTTATCAGTGGTTATTGTGCACGTCAAATCTGTGACAGAAATAATTAATTTGTGCAATTTGTTGCTGTTAATATTAACAATGGCGAGTTTAAGTGAACATGTAACGAAGTGAAATACATACCTATGATGTTGGCTTATACGTAGAGATAGATGCAGAAGTTTACAAGACGTTTGTAATTTATTTAATGATACGCATCCAAATAGAAATCCAATTTCTAAATCCGTTGTTGGTAAAACTTTAGGACGCTTTAAACAAACGGGTAGTGTTAAAGATTTGCCATGGAGTGGTAGACCTAGAACAGCCAAATGCGATGATAACAAACTGGATATTTTATTGGCTGTATCTGAAGATCCCCATTTATCAACCAGTCAATTAGCGGCCAATTTCAATATTTCACAACCATCGATCGTGTCATTTTTAAAAAGTGAAAAGTATAAAACTTATAAGGTACACCTTGTACACGAGGTAACGGAAGATGATTTTCATAGGAGATTACAATTTTCTGAAGAAATAAATATTTTCAATAATAATGAAAATTTTGTCAACAATCTTCTTTTCTCTGACGAAGCTACTGTTTGCCTTACCGGTGAAGTATACAGACATAACTGCAGATAGTGGCCATCAGAAAATCCCTCTTGGTTTTTGGAGCACCATACGCAATACCCCTAAATGGTTAATATTTGGGTTGGCATTCTGGGCGGTCATATTATCGGTCCCTTTTTCATCAATGGCAATTTAACTTCGGCTCTGTATTTGCAGTTACTGCAAAATAAAATAATACCTGCTTGTGCTACGGCTCTATCCACATGAAAACAATGAACACCTGCCCAATGACAGTATCTGGTTCCAGCAAGATTGTGCCCCACCACATTATGGTGTAAATGTTCGTCAATATCTGGACAACGTTTTTCCCCACAGATAGATTGGACGACGAGGAACCATTGAATGGCCAACCCGTTCGCCAGATTTAAGGCCTTTAGATTTTTTTCTTTGGGGATACGTACAAAGTTTACAAAGATAAGCCCGATAACGTCGAAGATTTACAAATCCGAAGTACCAAAAAGATACAAGAAATTCCCCGAGATTTTTTACAGAACTCTGTTCGGGGTTTTGTAAATCAATTGGGTCATTGTCAAATTACTAGTGGACAATTTGAACACTTACTTTAATTTACTTTGTTATTAATTTGTTTAATTTTTCTTGTAAAAAAGTTATTAAAATGAATTAAAAAAAAACAAGAGAAAAAAATTCTCTGTCGAATGGTAGAGTAAAATTTTCTAGTTCCCACTTAAAAAAACTATGCGGACAGGCGTAACTAAAACACACTTGAAAAAAAAAATTCAAATATTCTCAAATGTAGATCAAAATATCCTAACAAACTTTTATAGTGAACATAATTCTCTAGACGACAATAAATAGCCGTCTCCATACTTTTAACTAACCCTGTATGTATGAATACTACGCAAGATACACAGAAACAGGTGTTCGTTTCAAAACCAAATATCCTCAAAGCCGCGCATGACGTCAGAGCGATGGAAATTACATTTGAAATTTATTTCAAGAAAGGTTAAAATAGCTGGTTTTGTAGGCGCGATTTGTATTTAATAATGAATGCTTCCCAATGACGTATGCATAAGATGCGCTTTGATACCTGTGTCTGTGTAACCTGATTCTACGATATATAAATATGTTTGTGTATCTTTAGCTCTTTCTCTAGATTTAAGTAGGTACACATTTTTAAAAAGTCAGTTCACGTAACTTCAGACATATAAACAAAGTTACAATGTATAAACCAATGTACTTTGTCATGAATATAAGAACATAGTATACATACATATAGTACAACGTCTAGTTTTATTGTGGATCTTCATGGTTCGATGTTAAGACAAATTATAACTAATTAAATTAGAAATAAAATGAGAAAATTCGTAGTTTACTACTTATTAATTACGAATATTATGCCGAAGAAAAGATAATATTTTCCTAAATAACAATATGTGTCTACTATTAACTCTTATTAGCGGCAATTCCAATGCTTGAGACAATATTGTATGTCCTTGCACGTTTTGTGTTGTGCGTGGTAAAGGAAACATGAGAAGAATAAAGAAGACGTTATCTCTTGTTTAGAACGTTTTATACTATCCGACGGGTAGAGTTTATGTATACCGTCACAGGACCGACATTTGTAATTATCAATACAATTGTCATTCCTAACAAACAATAGAGACAATCAAAAGTTCAACTCGTAAATAATCTACTAAAGCTTTTGTATGAATGGATAAACATAAGCGCAACATAAAACAACCTTTGCTTACCCATAAATTCTTATTAGAATGCTAAATTTATCTCCTACGTCTAAAATAAAGGACAGGAACACTGTTTTTTATTTTGCAATCAATAATAATGGACTTCTTGGCGAATTGTAATGAGCTCAGATTGTTTCTATTAAGAGCAATATTTATTATTATTATTTAATTAAGAACAATATTTATAATTTTTTTAAGTTTATCGCTGCTTTTTTACGCATACCTACCTGCACCTTGTTTTTTAGCCCATTTACTATTTGATAAATGCATAAAGAAAATACACCGCAAATACACCGTTTACGCAAAAAATTAGCTGTTAGTTAAATGATCATAGTGTATAACAAATTATGGGAATGAATACCGGTAATTAATCAAAGCTGCCTTACAACATATACAACCTCAAAGTTATTTCACAGGAAAATAGGTAGTTCCGATATAAAGTGTGATTGTACTATGACGACATCATACAGAAACATTCGTCGGTACTTGACTTAACTTTGATGAGTATTTAAGAGTACTAGATGGAATTTTACGTGCCCATATTGAAGATATCAGTACACTAGACTGTATACATATATACCTATGTATGTATATGTATGATGGCGCACGTTTTCACAAAGCAAAATCACTGACTAACTTCCTCAGAGAACACAATCTTCCTCTTCTTCCTTGGTGTGGAAATTCGGGAGATCTTAATCAGATCGAGAATTGTCGAGCATTCTTAAAAGCTAATGTGAAGCAATCAAACATCCCAAATTCAGCAATACCCAAAGAAAGAATTGCGGATGTATGGCTTAATGATCTACAATTAAAGACACAATTAATAGTTGTATTGAATGTTTGACTCGGCAAGCACTAGAGTACCAGAAGTAATAAAAGTCAAGGATGGAAACCCCAGAAATTGATAAATTTAGTGTAATGTGAGAGCATAATAATAGCGTACATTATCTTAATAAAATCTTAAAAATAATAGAATTACTTTTTCTGTCTTACTTGCATCAAACTATTAAGTCTTTCTAGAGTTTCTAATTCACTGGCCATCTACTGTATATGGTTATACAATTATCTATGTGCTGAAATACAGATACAAGTGGAAACAAAGGTGTTCAAGTTAAATGAAATATGTAAAATACGTCTTAGTGGCAGACCTAAAATTCTTAACTAATATTTGTATATCAACCGCCCAAGAACAAGGGGACAAGGGAAGAGCCCAAACCCGGATATTCAAAATAATTTAAAGTGGAAATATACATATATAGTTGTATACGCATATTTTTTTTGTGCCGACATTCACTCTAAAGGGATGAAACGCTCCATCGAAAATTGATGAATTCTCAATTTCGTCAATTTAACTCCTGTAAAAAGAAAGATGCAAAAGTTGCAGCATATATCAAGTTCTTTCAAAATCCATGACTGCCATATGTACAGGGTGTTCCGTTAACCATTTCGCTTATACTGCAGATATTTCTGTAACAACACAAAAAAAGCAATTTGTGTGAATCTTAATTTTGCTTAACATTATCTAGAGTGTTCTGATGTACAGGATAGTCTGAAAGTAAATAAATTTAAAAAATATGAAAGGTATAATACATACACAATCTTTTAGTAATCCTGTAAAATTAGAGAGTTTCCAAGTATTTCAGCATTGATTGGTTTTTGATTAGTAACGTCATGAATTTAGTTCAGAAGTGTTAATTGTTATGGTATAGGTATGTTACATATGTGTAATAATGCTATTACTCTGTTAAATTCTTAATCTCTAATTTAATCTAACAAATGTAAATAAGTATAGTAATTATTGAAACAATTAAAACTTCTTAAGAAAACTAATGTGTATATCTTTAAGACATATAGTATAGTTTGTGTAGGTTCAATTAAAACATTAAGCCAACGCAAAGAAAATAATATTTAAAGTTTCTAATTTTATAATATTTGTAATTATTATTTGAACAATATTTTGCACGATAAAAAGATGTCTAATTTATCCATAAACTTTTCTTCTTTTATTAATTTATCTACGTTGTATCGAAATTCAGTATCATCATATTTATTTCCAATATTTTAAATGCTCGCTACCCTTTGGCCTGTGGCTATACGGCTTATTACAATTACCCACTTATTTTTACCTCAATAACGATTGACGACGGAAAGTCTACAATTGATGTGGTTTATTGCAGTTTGAGTCATTACTTTTGCTCTCAATAGTACATATACCATGTGAACTCCTGCAAGTGGACCATACCTAAAGTTAAAAATAATATAGCATAGCTTGTTGCCGCTTGGAGAACAACAAAGGCGCATACGCTACATCCCACTGTGCCATTTTATTGGCGAACGCATAGCTTGTTGCATCTTTATCTTATATATCGATTTTACATTTCGTTCATCGCAGATCAGGGATACCCGACGATAGCCGACGATCGAGGGCAAAAATTAAATTCTAGGTGCAAGTGCAATAGCAACACGGACGCGATAAGGGTATTGTGTAGATTCTCCCGCTTGCAGCCGGCCAGTCATTACTGATATATCAATCGATCGGTTGGCGAAGTATACGGAAGTATACGGCTTCGGTTGGCGAAGTATCTGTATACGGCTCAGCAAAGACTATCTACCAGAGATGTATAACTAATTTTGTGTGTGGTTGTTCTGCAAATGTAGTGATAACAGCGACGACCAACATGTAATTTTTATATTAAATTGTAATCTACCAAACTCTTTTCGTTACACATCCATAAGCTACTTAAGATACAATAGTGACACTTCCTATTTCATGTAACATTCGGTACTTGCTTGATAAATTTAAACAAAACAGTTACAAATACTTACTAATCTACCACTCTTTGCACTCTTGCCTGTATAGGTACATACACGAAAAAATAATAATAAACATTAGAAAACATATAAATTAGCTTAAACATTTTCTACATCTAATAATTTACCTTTATCTTTAATTAATTTAAGAAATATTTAACCACTCTCCCTACAATATAGTCCTAAAGTGCTTTTTTGATGTTGGACACTCTGTTTTAACTCGTCTGTCCAGTTCGTCCGACAGAAACTCAATTGCATTAAGATCTAGACTTTAAGGAAGCCACATCATTCCAATGTTTCTTGATGAATAAAATTACTTCTTTTATAAATACATTATTAAAATACTAATAGTAATAAATAAAATTTAAAGAAAAAAATCGTATTTTAACGGACACCCAATCTTATTATAGACAAATACGCCAAGATATGAACAAGCAAATATTCAAAGTTAAATTTGAGAAGATACTTAAAAGTTTTCTGTCACTTATCTAAAGATTAGTAAATACATAAATTATTATACTACAAATATATTATACTCTAATTAACAAACATAAACGACAACGGTTCGTGATCGTAACACCAACGTTGTTATAGTAAAACTCATTTTCTAAATGATAAATATGTTAAAATGACATACAAGATACTACTACTATTAAAAGAAAACTAACAATATTAACAGGAACACTTTACATAATACTAATGCCATTCGTAGCATCGCTTAATTCTTCATAGGCATATACATGCATTAAGTAAATAGTAAGAAATCAAGTACATAATAACCATCGACAAAACATCGTTTCTTATGCAAATGTTGTTCATTTTACGGCATGATTAAGTTGAAATGTGCGTGTCTCTCACACTTATTAATCAAACGACCTTATATTTTAAAGATAGGAGTCTTGTAGTGTAGTAGCCTCTGCTGTCTACAACCTGTGTCGGCATCATTATTAATACACCTTTGACACAACGAGTGTATTTAAGGGGAGATCGTTCCAAAGATTATCCCTTATTACGCTGTTTTGCATTTTTATTTTACTGGCCGCTTCTCCTTCTCTCTTTCTTACTTGCGGTTATTGTATTTGTTAAGGACGTTCTCTTCGTTTTCTACGACAATTCTTTTCCTGCTCTTTTTTCGCGTCCATTAAATAACAGCAATAAAATATTTGTTCCAGTAATTAGAATTTCGTTATTTCCAAGCGATAATGATACTTTCAGACTCGGTCTATGGCTCTTCCAGTCGTTAAAGTAAAACAAATGGGTTGTACGTTAAAAGGATTTAAAAACAAGTCCTTTTGCTTACCCAGATGGTATGCATAGAAATGGAAAACTGCTCGGAGAGAATGTTTACATCTTTGCATCTAATATACTTACATATGTATACGCAGATTCGTTTAACACTACGTTATACTTATTTTAATTGAAAGATGCTAATACTTCAGTAAATTTATAACACATTTTTGAGTATCTGCTTTTTTAATTATATTGACAGCAAATACAACAAAAGAATACTATAAAATGTATTGAAACGTGACGATGATTCAAAAGAGAAATTGAAAAAATTTCAACAACAGGAGCTTGTTCTTCGTACATTGCTAAAAGAATAAACCTAAAATGTGATCCAAGTCTTATAAGAAAATGGACTGCAGCAGCAGGCAAAAAACCCTCATTACAAAAGCACCATATTAACGATAGGTTCAGTTTTGCAAAAAAGTATGTTCATTGCTGAGAATTATTTGATCACCTAATTTTCAGCAATGTAAAAAAAATTATTTAGAAGAGCCTGATGGATAGAATTACTACGGGTACAATCTAAGAAAGGAGAGGAAAGTTTTGTCTAATCATGCTTTGGGACGTGGTATTATGGCATGAACAGCATTTAAGAAAGGTGCCAAACGTGAGATACCTTTTGTTGATGTGCAAATGAATACCCTAGATAACGCACCCACACATACAGCAGGCTTCAACAAAAACATTTTTTGAAGACCATACGATTGAACTTTTCAATGGCCATCATTAAGCCCTAATCTGAATCCTATCGAGAATCTTTGGGCAATACTAACACGAAATATATAGGACAGACACGCTACCAGAAATTGAAACCAAGACAGAATTAAAACGCCGAGTTGTTGAAGGAAAGACCTTCAACATGATGTGTTAAATAAATTAATTAAAAGTACCATGCAGGCTACTGAAGGCTATTAAAGTAACAGTAAAGTATATTTGCTGTAAGAAGTTATTATGCAAGAATATATTTCGTTGGTATTGAGCACTATCTAAATTTATAGCAGAATAACAAAGAACCTATAATTAAATTCAAACACTGTAGATATTACAATACAAAGATGAGTATTATCCGTATCTGGTATGTACGATGCATATGAAATATTCAAGAATATTACATAGGTTTCCACAAAATTGCATTTGGAAATCATATACATGAATACACAGGATGATCCAAGTTAAAGGTGCACATTTGGTATCTCCGTTATTATAGAAGCCACGTGGTTGATTACCCAGAAAAGATATAGTATTTCTTGTGATTAGGATGGTGAAAACAGGAAAAGATCAAACATGCAGGCAACGAGTTATTTCAAAAAACCTATTTTTTTTTATGGAGCGCCCTGTATATTGTTACGCCAACCGATGTACAGTCACTTGCTTAACAAGAATATTTATATGACTTTGTTCGAAAAAGTTGAAAATAACTGAGACAATTAAAAAATAAGATGTAGTAAAGTAATAAAGGAATGAAGGAATAAAATTTATTTTCAAAGGCAATGCAAACACAAAGTATTAGTGAAATATGAAGCCAGCTCGGGAAGCAGTACGGCAGTTTACCCGTACAAGTGACAGTGTCATGGCATTGACTACGTGTGTAAAAAATAAAGTGTGTGTTTATTACTAGGAATTTGCTGTAAATTGTTTTGGAAATGCCTTCTTCACACATTGAAAAGTGTGACATGCTACAGGCATATTTAATGTGTCAACAAAGTTGCAAAAGAGCGGTTCAACGATACAGTGAATTATTTCTTGCGCCACTGTTACTTATTCGGACTGTATAGACAAATTAGAAATAACGATAACGTTTTTGTTAAAAAAGCGACAGAGGGTGTCGCTATTATTACCCAAGAAGCAGAAGTTACCGTATTAACGTCTTTTGAAGTACATCCTCAAAATTCGATAAGTTCGAACAGTTATCTACAGAAACCGGCATTGCTTATACTACTATTCAAAGAATCTCAAAAAATACCATTTTCGCCGTATAAACATCAACTTGTTCAAACGTTAGAAGATGGCGATGCCGATAGAAGGCTTCAGTTTGTAGATGGTTTATTGAAAAATCTATTGAAAACCCAAACCTTTTACAAAAATATTGTGGAGCAAAGAGGCAAATTTTCCTAATCGCGGAATGTGTAATACAAAGAATTATCATTATTGGGCTACAGAAAATCCTTTATTGGCGCGGCAGCTTAATCCACAGAGACGTTTTAGTGTAAATGTTTGTTGTGGTTTGATCCAATCCAAAATTTTAAGCCCATACTTTTATCACGGTTCACTCACAGGAGCACGTTACACTCAATTTCTAGAACCATTATTACAAAAAATCCTCAAGGATTTAGATTTGAAGAGTCGACTAGATGTTCATTTTCAGCAGGATGGACCACCGCCCCCTAAACAACAAGAAGTTCCAAGACTTCTACAGTAACTGTTTAGAGATAAGTGGATAGCCACATACGGTCCTGTTCCTTTTCCCCCTCGTTCGCTAGATTTAACGCATCTGTACTTCTTTTGGGGGATATGTAAAAAGTGAGACATACAAAACACGATTCAATAATACAGATGATCTACAAAACGCTTCCGCACTATTATTAATTCTATTGATGGCAGAGTTGTTTTCAAGGCTATACAAAGTGTCTCAAGAAGATCACAAAAATGTGTTGAAGTAGGAGGTGATGTCCTTGAGCATCTACTGTAGACATTTTTTTTACTTTTTGCTTGTATTGCAATAAACTTTGTTCGTCCAACTTGCCTACATCTTATTTTTTAATTAGCTCGGTTATTTTCAACTTTCATATGAATATTCTTGTAAAGCAAGTGATTGTACATTGATTGGCGTAACAATATACAGGGCGTTCCATTAGAAAAATATACGTTTTTTGGAATAACTCATTACGTACATGTTCAATCTTTTTCCTGTTTTCACCATCGTAATCAGTGCAAAAAATACTATATCTTTACTAATTCAACCGACCATGTGGCTCCTATGATAACGGTGATAGCAATCGTGCAGCTTTAATTTGGATCACCCTGTATACTATACGATACTTATCTTGCCCAAATACAAAGAATAAGGTCCGCCTTACGTTGTAACATGTTACATTAAACCTGACAATAAATAAGGTAGACTATCTTCGCTTGCCATTTAATAAATAAAAACGAAATAAACGCTTACGAATATCAATTCTATCAATTATAATTTGATATCTATACGTAGTAAGTATTAACTGCGTCTACAAGACTTAAAACTAAATACGTTTCTACAAAATCTGCAAAATCGATTCCATTTACTTGGTTCTCGCATGAAAATAATTTGGACGCCAGGACTTTCACTCGCTAATTCTTCGGTCCTACGCGTAGTAGAACTCGAAACTTCTGAGTATTCATCATAGACTACATTTTTCATAATTCCTTCACCTAAATCCGCTTTATCAGATTGACTTTTCGATGCGTATGACTTGTTTACATATAGAGTTCTTAAATCCATTTCGTAATATTTATAATTGACTACCATTAATAAGTGATCCTAAAATATAGACTGCTGATAACAGTAAGGATAACTAGACTACCAATTATGAGTTCGTTACATCTATTTCGTCCAAATTATCAAGTGGAGACATAACTTGTCTGGAGCGCGTAATATCAATGAAAGAATCCGCCGGCCTCAAAGAAATTTTCGAAACACTATCAGGGAGTGATGTGCATGATGAACTTCGCAGCATATCACCATGATGTGCCTGAAAAGACAATCATTAATACAGAATTTGCACAGTAATAACAATTACAGTGTTGGCAAAATTGCGGATAACGACATTAAGTTAACATTGTAGCTGTATAAAATAAAAAATGATAGTACCCATTTAATGAATAATTATAACGAAAATTGTTGCATTTAATAATAGTAATAGTTGCGTGTTAATTGACCAACTTCTAAAAATACGGAAAACTGTACAATTAACAAGTGCTCATGCCATATATGTGTGTACATACATATATGTATACATATACTCATGGAGAGTAAAGATAGGACACTTTCAATGCGTTGTTATATGGACACTGTTCAATCTTTACTTTCCATTTAGAGTAGAGTCTTTAGAATACAAACTTGCATAAGAATCTCAAAATGAATATATTCGAACAAAAAATCAAAATATTTTTCCCGGTCATAAAGACTGACTAACAGAAGCAATGCACATTCAATAGCATAGTAGGTATTGTGTATTATTACATACCGCATCCTATTAAAATGGTGCTGCAGTTAGTAATACCATTACTAATACAGTTGCAGTTAAATAAACTATAAACAAAATGAAACTTTTAATATCTACATGAAATTAAAGACACATTATTTTACTATTTCGACTAAATGGTATTTAAATGTTTTTAATTATACAATATTTTATAGTGTCGTTTGCATTAACGTGTCTATTCAACTTCATTTACTGAACCAATTAATTACTGCAATATAAAAAATGAAACTAACCTTAAATTCAGATAATTCCTGTCAGTCCTATCAGTGAACCCCATATTATCCTTAGCTTCGTCCTTTGTATTACATTCTTGACTGTATAGACAAATAATGTCAAAATGACAAATCATTTAATCAATTTAATATGTACTGTAATATGTACCGGAAATGGTTTCAAAATAAACTTGTGGAAAGAAAACATATCCTATCATTTTGAAGTTGAATGGAAATAAATTCGTATTTCATGTATCAGTCCATCAAGCCAGGTAATTTTGTTAAAATTATGTAGGTTATTTCCCATGTAGGTAAAAACTGTGTATACGAATATGTGAAAATGCATCGAATGAACGAATCACACTTCAGTTTACTTTACATAATTATTTTTATAGCATTTTTCTTTCGTTTTAGAGGTTATATGGGAGGTTATGACCGTCTAATAGCGCAGAGACCAAGTACGCTCGCTTCTTGGTCCAGCGGTACTGGGTTCGAACCACGGTAAATTCTTTCTGAATTTGGTTTTTCATAGTTTCAAAATTCCATGGAAAATGCAGAAAACATCTTAACTTGGTCTACAGCAGTAGACACAATAATAACTCATGGCCAGCCGATGCCCAGGTAATTGACGCAAGCTGTTGGTGTATAAAGGCATGAATTATTATTATTGTTATATATATATGTTAACATTTTGGTATCTCTACAGAGGTATTGACGTTAAGTAACTGCACTACGGATACTCCTGGTGCCTGGTGTGTTCACGGTACTGTCACTGTCATCTATAAACGAGGCATCGGCGATTTGGAATATACAAGCTAGTTTTTGTTTCTTGAGTTGTCATGTTTGACAATAAAGTGTATGAAGTGGTGAAATCACAGGGTGAAATAGTTGATTTTATTTAATAAAACGTGTAACACGTTTACATCAGAAGTGGGATACCTTTAACACGAAGTGTTGAAGTACGATTTGAAGTGACTTTTTTCTTTTCTTCCGTTTGTTTTGAACATTAACGAGAATAACTATCGGTATGTCAGAAAATGAAAATAGTGCGTTCAACGCTGACCCCGCTCAAACTGAGCTCTCTAATATGCCACAAATGATGGAACAGTTTGTCAAACAATTATTGAAGTAGAGTAATGTGAGATAGAAAGAATTGACTTTAAATTAACACAGATACGATCCGAATAAAAGTGATTATTGAATGGAATGATATGTCAGGACTGGACGAGTGAGCGGCATAAAAAAAATGGTAACTTCATTGGAGATCATGCAAACCCCACCACTGGTGGTGTGACAACAGGAGTGCCGTGACATTTCGTCCAAGCCGACTGGCTACTCAAAACATTATTAAAGTGCTAACATCGGAACTGGTTCTAAGAATATTTAAGCCAGAATTGCAAACTAAGCTTCATACGGATGCAAGTTCTGTCGGTATAGCTGCCGAAAAACGTTTCAATGAAAAACGGAAAGAGGCTGTACGTTTCAATGTTGGTGATGTTGGTGTACAGGACACGCAGAAAGCTGGCTCTGAGAAACTAGGAAATAAATTTTTGGGACTTTACAGAGTAATTAAAATTATAAGTAATGATCGTTATGTGCTGAAGCGACTGAATCGCGGGACGAATGTTACCAAGGTAGCGGCACACGACCAGATGAGATACTGGCCGGGGATAGAATCGCAATAACTGCAGCGGAAAATTAATTGTCAATTATGTGACCTTAAATGGTCAATTATTGGACCTTAAATGGTCAATTGTTGGACCTTAAATGGTCAATTTATGGACCTTAAATGGTCATTTGTTGGACCTTAAATGATCAATTGATGGACCTTAAATAGTCATTTGTTGGACCTTAATTGGTCAACTATGGAACCTTAATTGGCCAATTATGGGACCTTAAATGGTCAATTATGGGACCTTAAATGGTCAACTATGGGACCTTAAATGGTCAATTTATGCACCTTAAATGGTCATTTGTTGGACCTTAAGTGGTCAATTATGGGGCCTTAAATGGTCTATTGTTGGACCTTAAATGGTCAATTGTTGGACCTTAAATGGTCAATTATTGAACCTTAAATGGTCAATTTATGGACCTCAAATGGTCATTTGTTGGACCTTAAATGGTCAATTATGGGACCTTAAATGGTCAATTATGGGACCTTAAATGGTCAATTTATGGACCTTAAATGGTCATTTGTTGGACCTTAAATGGTCAATTATGGGACCTTAAATGGTCAATTGTTGGATCTTAAATGGTCAATTGTTTAAAGGCAAATGGTTTTTTTTATTTTTCTTAGAATCAAGAGCGTGAGGCCACGCCACATGCAGGATGGCCGTGTTAACATTTTGGTATCTCTACAGAGAGTGTTTGACAATAAAGTGTATGAAGTGGTGAAATAGTTGGTTTTATTTAATAAAACGCTTAACACGTTTACATACATATATTCCACCATTTAGAAGAAACACTCACTGACTCGTTTCTAAATGTTTATTCAGGTTAATGCGAAAAACTACTGCCCTACTATATTGATCATACATTTGTGATTCAATTCCTGCTGTAGTGAATGTAAGGCCAGGGAGCAATACGCTTTGGCGCGTATTTTGTTGCAGAGCGTTCGTTCGCTGTTGCAGAGGATTCGCAAGGTAAAGGTGGGGCAGAGATATCCGTAAGCAAGTCCTTAGTTTCTGTGAATGTCGCCGTTGGTGTCATTCAATATAAGTACAGGTAAGTTGGATTTTTCTGTTTCTTCAACACGACATTGCGGGCTACTATACGACAGATTTGTAGTAGGTAAGTTTATAGGAGATGTATTAGCTTTTTCAAGATGATCTACATGAATGGGTAAAATTACCACGAACCCACACAAGGTAAGTATTACTTTTAGTAGCTTTACAATCTTTCCGGGTATCCGCATCTTTTCCAATGTCATGTACGCATGTACTATCTTTTCATTTACGGTACAATATTCCCGTGACCTTTTTCGTTTCCCTTCGTTTTTATTCTTCCTCCCGGCTTCTATTGGCCTTAATAATGTCAATTTTGTTCTTCGTAATTGCTTAAATATAAGTTCACTAGGACTACGATTTGTATTAGTATTGGGTGTGTCGCGATAAGAAAAAAATGAAATTGTCATGCAATGTTTCAGAGATTCGTTCTATAATTATAACCGCTTCTTTAGACTCCCCTTGATGGTATCAACACTCTTGGGAATGATACTGTGGTGAATACTGTAATATAATACCGTTGGATACACAAAACTGTTGGAGGATTATACTACCGAATGGAGGACATTATCTAAGACGATATACATATTTAGACGACTTCATTAAGGCGAAACTATGTACATATGTCTTAACTTCTCTTTTGTAAAATTTGCGCTTGTGCCATTTTGAAGTGCCGTAGATTACTAATAGGAATTCTGTCCTTTCAAGTGTAAAAAAATCTACATAAATTCTGAATCAATTTCTAGGAGATTTTGACCGCGGAGTTATGCTAACTCCTTTATTTCTCTGTCCAAATGTCTGACATTCTGACCATAATTTAACCATGTTTTCTAAATATCATATTCTTGGCCATCACACTTCTTCTCGAGCTTTCGCCTTCATCTTGACTATTCCAGGATGTTGATCATGTAATAACTGCAGTATTTGAGATTTTAGGCTGCTACGAATTACTATTCTAGGTGCCCACATTAGGCAATCTGAATCTATAGAGAGCTCATTCTTTCTTAAAAAAATATGTTTTAAGACTATCATCGTCAATGTGGCTAAGCTGGCCACGTTTGATAAGATCTAGAACCTTTCTTAGTATGTGATCTATATTGGTGTCTGTTGGCAAACGATAAAACCCCATCATTAGAACCTGATGGTAATGAGAACCGTGAGAAACAATCTGCGTTTGCTAGTTCTGGACTGTATTTGTAGACTACATCAAAACCAACCGTTGAAATCGAGTAAGAGCTTACGTAGCATTCTTATGCTCAAATATCGTTTTAACGGCTGGTCGTCTGCGTACAATGTAAATTTTAGACAGAAATCACCAATTTGTGGAACTTTTTGAGTGCAAAAACATGAGTTAACACTTCTTTTTCTATCTTTGCATAGTTTCTCTCAACTGGATATGGAGTACATAATGCATACACAACTGGTGTTACCTCACCATCAATTGACTTACTACTGCTCCTAGACCATAAGAAGATGCGTCAGCTGCAACAATTAACTCCGCTCCGGGCTTGGATTAAGGCCTTCCTTCAAACGCTTTTTGATAACTTCAGTAGGGTATTGTAACTCAAAAGGCACAGAAGACAAATTAGGTATAAACGTCCTGTCTACTAAAATTCAGAAACCCTAAAAACGATTTTATCTGAATACCGTTTTAACTGAAAAACTGGAAAGTGGTGGTGACCGATTTAAATAAAGCTTGATAGGTTTATAGACTAATATATTGTAAGAAGAACGGTAACTTCCTTAGCTGATAAATCGCCTGCTTTCGGGGGATAGAGTACCCTATCGACGACACTACCCTTCGCTATTTGCTTTAATATTTTCAAAAGTATGAGGGATATCGAACAAAAGTTAAGACGTGATGATAATAGTTTTCCTCTTACAATTGTTATATGTATGTCCCAAGAAACAACTGTTACAACAAAGACTACCATTGGCTGCTCCTGACTCAGTGGCCATTCAGATATTCTTTAGTGCCTTCTTGAGGAACCTTGTATGTACAGCATTACCCGATTGCTTTCGCTTTGCGAATTTTCTTGGAATGCTTCCTTCAGAAAGGTTGCACTTGATTGCCACATCACGGTGTGGCTGCTGGCTGGTTTTGTGGTTATTGTTTCTCTAGCGGCCTTTGATTTTGCAAGGGTAGAGACATCAAGTTGAGCTAGTGTGACTGATGCAGTAGTATTACGCTAGCGACTTTCACAATTGAATTGTCTAGACTTAAGACGCGGATTTTGGGTTTGGATCCTGGGAAATCTTGCTTCCATAAATACCCACAAAAAAGAAGCAAGACAGATATGTGTTTTTAAATAGGTTTCTAGTCTAACAACAACATACATATACAGTCTGTTTGATTTTAGTTGTCACAGCAGATACTTCGGCTACAATTAGAGATATGACAAAATGTTATATGAGGAAAGTTGTTCTACAATTAATTTGCTGTTATACTTTATAACCAAAAAAATAATTGAGCATCAAATACTCTAGATGTAGCAACTACATTCAAAATTTTAAATTGAACGTACCCAATTTTAATAAATATTCTAAAACTGTAAGAAATTCTCTTTATAACGATATACCACATGCTATAGTTCTCTATTCAATTAAAGATATAATTCGATAATTAAGTGACAACTAGGCGCTTACATAAATAACAATACATAAATAAAAGTAGGCGCTGAAAGAAATGAAAACCATTTGTCTGCTGCCAGTTGAATAAGTTTTAATGCTATCTTAATAACATAGGCCATTCAACATAAATACCATCTACCAACATAAGCAAAGTAATGATACCTACCTTTATAAGTAATCTAAGTTAAACATTTCAGTTTATACAGTCTTTGTTCTAAATGGCCGTTGTTTGTAATAGATTTTTGAGATCTGTTTATTCAGTTTCGTCTCGCTTACATTTCATCAAATGTAATGACATTTGATGATGTCAAAGTACATCTACTTACTAGACATATTTTATTTTTTCATCATTAGAATGATTGTCGCCCATTTCGTGTTATTTAAGATGAAATTATACACTATGCAGGAATTTGTTCAGTTAGTTTGGCACTAAAGCTACAGCAATTGTTTTCATCGCCTACCTGCTCAAAGCGATGTATTTAATGCACCTAAGCATTTGTTATCTAATTATCGATTTATGTCTTTAACTGAATAGAGAACTATGGCATGTGGCATATCGTTATAAAGAGAATTTCTTACAGTTTTAGAATATGCAATAAAATTGGATATGTTCCATTAAAAATTTTGAAAATAGTTGCTACATTTAGACTTGATGCTCAATTGATTTTTTGGTTGTAAAGAATAATAGCAAATTAAATGTAGAACAACTTTTCCTCTATAACATTTTGTCATTTCTCTAACAATAGCTGAGATATATACTGTGACAGCTAAAATCAAACAGACTGTATGTATATACACTACTGCTCATATAAAAATCAGTGCAACAGAAAACTAAAGAACAACAATTTAGATGAGAGTTATTTGTCAATTATACTGTGTTCTTAATAAGAGGAATAAAATTGAAAATGACTCGCCAAAACGTAGGCTTACGATTTGTTATTTGTTGTTTGTTGTCGATCATGTTTACTCTGCCAAAATTTGGTACTTTAACGATGCCATATTGTAGACACAGCTGATAGAATAAATATTTTTGTTGAATACTTTGCTATTATCTTTTTGTGTTTCTACGGTGTTTAAACAAAAACATCAGTTTTTTTTAATTATTTTCTTGTAACAATGTATTCACAGCCTAGTACAAGTGGACTATCAATATCACCTCCAAGAAAACGTGCTACTTTCGGATATATGTAGACATTTGTCTGTACAGATAAGCCACGGCCACGTTATACAGACCATGTTCAAGGAATTATTGGCGGAAATCCGACAATAAAGAAAACACAGAGAACACTGCAAATTTCAAACACTAACATACATAACTACTCATCATAGGTGTATATTTATATTTAACAATAATAATAGGTGTTTCGAGGACAAGTGTTTACCGTATTGTTGGTGAATATAGAGCTAAATGACTATTGTCACCATCAGTAAAACAAGTTGGAAGAAAGTCGTTGCTATCTACATAAAAAGAATGACACACGATCTTTTTCTACGATGAGGAACTTCCTACATGTAATTTATCCTTCTTTGCGACGTGGATACCTCAAATAGAATGCAATGTTAGACACGAAGCGGGTGTTTCTCTCGACAGGGTTTACGTTTCGGAAATATTCGGCCGGTAAGCAAATATTGCGCCCGCGCTTAGCCGTATTAAACTTACAAACTAGAAACTTCGACCAAATTTACAACAATATCTTAATTCACAATTAAGCAAATATGCATTAAGCAAATCAATTACACTGCAGTAAAATATATCGTAATCTATACAAATGCTATTATAGATTTCACACATAAGATTGCCTGGAGATCTTAGCATTAAGTTAGTTCTAGGTAACGGAACTTAAAATGTAGTAACATGCCATGTAGCTTCACGAGGAACTAAGAAATACATGTCATTTAAAATCTCAACACAATTAATTTTTTATTAATAATATAGTGCAGCATTTTCAAACACATAAGAAATCCTCCAGTGTGAATTTTTTAAATCTTTTAAGGTAATAGGACTGTGGTAATCCCCTTGAATGCCATCCGGCATGTATGCCACATCTTCCAACAGCTTACGCTCAATATGATATAATTTTGCACATACAATATATCCAGGTCCCTGATGCACTAACGCCGTTGAAGTATGTCGCCACTAATGCAATAACCATAGATGATAGGAGATAACTTGCGTGTAGCTAATTATTATGTAACCCAAACTTCGCCTATTTTTGAAGGAGTAAGTATATAAAGTGTAGTCAAAGTATCGACAGCTGTCACGAAATTGGTATACAACGTGTTCACTTGACCGCGCTTATCGATATGTGAAGTTATCTTATTAACTAACAAACGCCAATCGAGTCGATCTGCCATGTATGAAACCATGCTGCGAGTCGGGCATGAAAGACGAGATACTAGGATGCAAGTAATTATCTATAAATTACTGTTTCAAAAACTTTAGAGTAATTTGATAATAAACAAATCGATCTAATCTCGATCGATTTTCCAATAACCAGTCGGTAGAGGGTCGGTAGACGCTGACGAAATTCTTACTAAACGCATTCAAAATTTCCGCAAATTTTGTGAAATAATCATGACCAGGTATTACTAGAGTCCCTTCTAATAGATAACTCCATATGGTTTAAATGCCGCTCATACTATATTTTATACCTATATACAGGGTTTCCACGGCCGAGCGGGACATAGGGGAATACATACAATTGGTTTTCGGTGAATATTACCTCCCTAATACCACTTCACCCAAATTTAAATGCTAAATATTATAACTGGGCTAACGATATGCATATTTCCACAACCATAGTACAAAGAAAGGCATTTTAATAAAGCCAGAAAATTATTATTTTTAAATCTATTGCACGTGAATTTCTAATAAGGTTGTTAACATATGACAGGACTACAAGTGATCATGGCGCAAGGGGCTTACACAACGGCTTAATAACGCAATGCACGGATTGTTTAGGGTTCAAATCCCTACAGATCAATTTGGTTTTTTAATTTTTTTGTCAACAACGATGACTTTTACAATAACAAAAATGATCGAGTGCTATTAGGTGTTTCGCTTTTCAATTAAAAATAAAAAATATCAAAATTCATCTGTCGGGATTCGAACCCTAAACAATTCGTGCATTGCGTTATTAAGCCATTGTGTCAACTTCTACGCCATGGCCGCTTGCATTCCTGTGACATGTTAACAGCCTTATTAGGAATTCACGTGCAATAGATTTAAAAATTATAATTTTCTGGCTTTATTAAAATGACTATCTTTATACTATGGTTGAGGAAATGTTCATCGTTAGGCCAATTATAATATATGGCGTTTAAATTTGGGTGAAGTAGTATTAGGGAGATAATATTCACCGACAACCGATTGTATGTATTTCCCTATGTCCCACTTGGCCGTGGAAACCCTGTATACCTTTAGATTTATAATGCTAGCATATTTGATAAATAGATGTTTTGTAATACTGTTCGGTAGGTACTGAGACCTGTTTCCATTTCACTAGTTTTCGTTTACTCATAATTCCTACAAAAATAATTATCTTTTCTGGATGTTTATATTTCTGACTAAAACCTATTTTCTAAATACCCTTTTGTGTTATATACAGCATCGTAGTTAATGTACAGGGACATAAGACTAACACATTTTATTTTTTTTATTTGGTATAGCAAGTGCCAGATGATCAAAATCGCAACAATGTATCCTTAATACAAATTACATCGTATTGTAGTGAACCTGTGGTGGCTTAGTAAGTAATTAGTGGAGTGACTGAAGCGATTGTAATTAAAGTGGCGTCCCATTGGTCCATAAGAGCGAAGTAGCCAACCGTATCGACAATTACGACAGAAATTCACACACAGTGACTTACTTAATGATTGTCTTCTACGTCAGCATAAGAGATGGTTGTTGTTCCGAAGAAAGTTCCGTGATTTATATACCACACCTTATGATTAGCAGTAAACAAATCTCAAACTGTATAGAATTAACTTCACATCGAGATAATAAATGTCCTCCGCTACAACTTATGACCACAAAACCTTTTACTAAAGCTACTTATTAATTTTCTGAATAATTTTCAGTTGTTTCTATTTTCCTTATACATATGTAGGTATATCTTTAGTTTATTTCGATCATGAAAATAAAACTATAAAACCCTTCTAAGAGTTACAGTTTTGTTTTCGCTGGGTATTTTGATATTATGTGTCGCTTTTGTGTTACAAAAAATGCATTTGTGATAGATATACAGTGTCTTAATAAAGTATTAAGCTCACCTAAATATTTGCTAAAAAAACTCTTAAACTAAAAGTAACTGAAATTTCTATATTTACAGATTTATTCTACATCAAATACAAATGTTCTTACAAAAACGCGGTCTAAAAAATAGAATTTGCAACTCGTGTGAATTAATGGAACAGAGCGGAATCATATGCCCCCGTATCTACTGTTTGCTAAAAAGTAAAGTGCAAACTTGTGGAGTTTGTGGACATTCAGCCCATTAGGTATAAAAAACCGTATCGAGCTCACTATAAAAATTATTGACAAGTATCTCTAGGAATAGAATAATATAATTATGTTTCATATGCGTACATGAATGTTGCATGCTCACTGAGTTATACCTATACAAATACAGAGAGGGAAATTTCGCATCGACTCATAGCGTTTCCATATAATCCAACATTAATATATGAACGACAATGCCACTTCGCGACTTCGTGAATCGAGCGCAGTTAAGTATGCATGTAGTGTAGGGATCGAAGCAGCATTATGCGGGACAGTACGGGAGAGTATTTGTAAGGTGTAGGTATCTAGTCGCAATATTGTTTTCATTACTGATCGACTGTCATTAATGCAACTATAAGGGCAATACCTAGAATGTATAAAATAAAAGTTTTAATTATGTGAAACTTAAAACATTTTTCGCAAAATAAGAGTGAGAATCGAATTCATCTATAGCAGATTAATATAAACGTGATCTTTGCAAATTAATCCATTACACATTTATAAAAATGTCGAGAAAGAACGTTCCAATCAGTCTAAGTACGAATTGATATGTATCGTTAGTGATTTGTAATCGCACCCAAAATACTAGTGTTGTTCCTCTTTCCCAATTGCGTCATAAATATGCATACTCCTGCACACTCACACTCACTTCTAAATTAATGTCAGATATGAATGAAGTCCTGACATGCGCTAAAACATCGCAAGTAAAGCTTGTTTTACCAACTCAAAAGCGAACCTTAATATGTGCCAATTTAATCATTCAAAGTGAATGCAACACCAGAAGCAATGCCAATAGATAATAGCCCTATAATAAAGGAAAACAATCTGTAGGTGCTTAACACTGTATAATGTCCAGAAACATAAGCGTTTGCGTATTGCAAAAAAATATTTTTTATCTGTCTAACGTTCTAACTGAAACCAAGAAATAACTCCATAAAATACAATCTTGTTTTATATCGTTAACATTGATCTATATGTTATAATTGTAATTGAGGTAGATTTCTACATATTTTACTAAAGGCAGTTTTTTTTTCACCCGCAGCCGATCATCTTCTTACAACCTCTGTATTTAATATATGCAACCTCTATATTAATTTTGTCTTAGTAAAATTTGATAGTATCGGACCTATAGTTACACACGTCCACAGTGTATCCTTCAGTTGAGTAAACTTTGCTTGATATGCCTTGATTAATCAATTCATATGCTGCTTAACTTTTTCAACTCAACAACTTGTTCTAAATCTTCTGCTCTTCAATTGTTTGAATCGTACGAGACAGTCAACAATCGTCACGTTTATTGAGTAGGTACAATTTCAGTGACAGACTAAAAAACAACCGAGAAAAATACGGTTCATCGCTTCACACGTCAATGCTTTTATGCTTTTGCATAGTACAGCATAGAAAACTATTCATTCGATTACTGTACTGTCATGGAAAGAGTGAATTTTACTGTAAGAACAATAGAAGAAACTTAGATGTGAAACAAAGAACCAAGAAAATTCAATATATAAATAAATGTGTAAAAAACGAAAGTATGCAACTAACCAAAATATAATAACAACAAGAAAACGACAATTATTATATGAAACACACAAAATTAGCGTACACTCCTTAAACTTCCTAATGTTTTCTTAAATTGCATATAATCCTTGCAAAACGTTGAAATTCAACTTGAAATTCTTCTATACAATTGTGATCCGAATAAACCCATACACCATGAATTTTATTATCACTTCGAGAATAAACATGGACTAAAAAATCTTGTGTTATAAAATGACGACCAAACATATGTTTAAACCTGAGAAACTAGCCAGGGTTAGTTAATAAATAAATCCTAAATCTAGGATCGACATAAGAATTTATTTGCTAATTGTGATTGATAATTGGCACTAATCAAATGTACCTAATTTCAATTTATCTTTACCTTCATGTAGGTACATACATACGTCTTTTTCTATCAATCGCAAAACATGTCAAAACAAACTGGATAAACTGTCTAAAGACCACATTAACATATATGTATTTACATATGTATGCATATACATAAATAGGTATGTTATGTGGAAATGTGATTTAGAAAGTTGCGTAGACATTATGTAATACGAGTATCCAATTCAATTTTGTCGTTGTAATTATCAAGATAATAGTTCACATAATGTCAGCCAATTGAATTGTGTTATGAAATGTTTTTGTTACTAATTTCACAAAAACTTGCTGAAACTATAAGCTAACTATTACCACCATAATCGACATGATACTTTTATGCATTTTGATACGTAATGATTTTGACGATTAAGTACACAATAGCACTTACAATAGCAAAAAAGCGAAATACTTTCTATATGTAACATTCATCGTTTTAAAATATCCTCATTCCTGTTATCGATCATTTATATCTAATAGCTTTTGTGAAATTTAGTTTTGTGTTTCACTATCTTTATATCTAATATAATACATCTAGACCAATGGATCATACGTATGTATAACGAATACAAAACATTAACCATTTAAAACGGGGGGTCACCGATTTTGTGAACCCTGAACGGTGCGAGGCAAAAGAACCCCGTCCATGCATCTAATCCTCACATCCATCATTCTCTACCACACCCCCACAACTGCTACTGTGTTTCCTCCTATACAGCTTTGCCGACAAATCTGCACAACTGTCGTCAACGAAGTTAATAGCCGACCATATGACGGTAGCAACCCGCGATAAATGCCACATATACAGACATTTAATATCGGTTATTAGTACGTCATATTCTTTAAATAGGTGACGCTAATTTGTGGTTGATTCATCAAAGCTTAAATCAACATGCTTCATTATCACAGAATATTTAAGTGGCATTATATATACATATATGTAGATTAATGACCTAGTGAAGTGTATATACTTAAATATTTCAAAAATGAAAGCTCAACTTCATTAAAAGATTTATTTTTTAAATATTTAATTTAAGTATTATCATACAGTTAACCGCAAAACTAAAAGAAAGAATGCATAAGTATGTTAATTGTAAGCACCAAATAACGATTACACGCAAGACATTCACAAATTATTGCAACATATCAGGCGCTCTCTCTGCCCCCCCCCCCCCCCCCTCTCCCCGCCCTCTCTCTCTCTCTCTCTCTTTCAACTATAATTAAATAATAATAATAATAAGTTATTACAAATCGATGTCTGAAAATTTTCATTGTTAATTATTTTATTAATGTAAAAAAATGAAAATATTTCTATTTACCTACATTGACGTAGATTTTATTATAGATAAATGTGAAAAAATAAGCAAAATAAATCCAACAAATTAGATTTAATGAAAACAAAATCTACCGACATTTTTAGGATTTGACGTTCTAAACCGCAAATTAGTGGATCTAAAGCATATAACATCGTAAAGGTATCAAAAAGATATGACACGATGCACGACTCAAGCAGGAACATGTCACTCAAGCAAAGCGATGATGGTGTTTGTCCATATTCCTCAAGGAAGATTTTACTTGATTGCACATTGCGTACGGTTCAGGTTTTTACATCATCCCCTTAACACCAACCAAGTTCTTCGCATAAACAGGTTAGTCCTATGTACTTGCCTTAATAGTCTGTGTGCTAAATCTCGTTCCGGTAGACCTGTTAGTAGGTTAATTGTTCCCAGCACTGCCAATCTCCATTGTTCCAATCTAACGCATTTAAAGAGAACGTGGTAGATTGTCTCCCCCACCACATTGCATAATTTGCAAATAGATTCATCGTCAGGATATTCCAATTCTATGCAGGTATTGTCGTAGACAACCGTCATCCTTTTGCTGTATATCTGCCCTTCAGCATTATTCTAGTGTACTTGATGTGTTTTGTAATCCACTCAGCCACTGCACCACGTACACTGCTCGAAATAATTGACGACCACATCCTGGATAATCTGAATGCGTAATTCTAGCGCAAAGAAATTTGGTATAGAAGTAGTACTAAACTAGTGTAACTTATCCTCAATAGCGGGAGTATCGCCCCTCTGGTGATGGACATGGCGTGGTTGAACGCACTGCTCGAGTAGACGCTCACTAGGTCGCCCGCGAACTAAAATTCGCGCGTCTTTCCCTTCCTGTTGGCAAAACGGCTCGAAGTTGCCCTGACGACAATGCACCTAACGTTATAGAAGGGCGCGGTTCTCGCGTACTGTGGTCGGACGGGGCCATCCCGTTCACTGTTGAAGGCGCGTACGTCCTACAGCAGTCCAATCTCGCATTGCCTGTTGCACAGCCGACAACGATCCCTCGAGACGGCGCACGATCTCATGAAAGGATACACATGGCTTGTGCATGCCCACAAACATTCCTCGCTCAAACTCGCTTAAAGACCGCGAGCGATCCGCCAATATGCAGCGAATACAACTACATACTGCACCTTCACGCCACACTAAGAACGACCGGTTTCGCCCACTCCCGTCGGTCTTCATGGCGACGGCATTTTTCGCCTAGCGGAGCCCCTCAGTCTCGTCTATAGGAAACCTTGATACTCCGCAAATTTTATGGATGTATCTTCACGCGTTCAGATTATACAGTGTGTGCTCGTCAATTATTTTCAGCAGTGTATTGTAGTATTACTTATTGCCAGACTCGATTTTGCCAAAATGGATATTATTGCAAAGACTTTTCTTGCCACCTTGTTTGCTACTTCATTGCTTGGAATGAATTCCTGGCACTTTCAAGGAAGAAGAAACATTCTATTTCTAGTAATATTTAGTAGAGACAGAAGAAAATGTGTCCATATTTCTGGTGTAACTGAACTTTCCGGTAACAATTGTGTAACAACTAATCATGCTCTCAATACATATAAATCACTGATTGGCTACGAAGGACAGTAAAACAAGTTATGGCCTTTGTATACATATCATGGTCGGTTACTAAAATAAAAGATGAAAGATATAAATTATTCTAAAAACATGAATACATATTTACTTTGACTCTAGAAACAAACGGGGAATGACTTTGTCAAGACATGATGGAACTTTCTCACTTAAGAATTAAAAAGCACTATTGTTCTAATGTGTTTTTTTACGGTGCCACACACCGTAAAGAAAATTGTAAAAATCACCACACAACTTCTCTACTTTCTATTTTTGAGATAGTTTAAACCTATGAACGAGTTTTGCTTTTTGCGACGAATAATTTCACATGGCAAAAGCAATCGCAATGTGTTTATCAGCACGGCAAATTTACATTTTAATATTAATCCACAAATATTGAATATTAGACATGCAAGGAATATTTGGCTACTATTCGGAATTCGGCCTATTCAGTTACTTTTATCCTATTCGGCCGAATACCGAATACCTAGGTACTATTCCACAGTATACTGAATACTTTTAAGTAAGATGTTTTGTTGTAGTCAGGTAATTGATTTACATAGAACGATCAAATGAATGTCTACGCAGTTGAATTACTTAATGAAAATTTAGAAGTGAAAAATTCTGGTTCAGAAAGTCTAATTTCTCTGCATTTTTAGGCAGTAGTCTTTCATTTACCATACCCAACATATTAATTACAAGATAGTTTTAATAAATGCAAGTAATGCCAGCAACAAGGTATGGTACTTATTTTTTATTCAGGTTTGTTATCGTATAAAATTACGTACAAATAAATTTCAGTATAATTAGAACAGACATTTCGTCGAAATTATTCATTAATTTCATTGGTCTTTGTTCGAATTGGAGTGTTATAATTGACCTAAAAAAGTGGAGACAAATTTAAATCAGCTGAACAATAGAGAGATCGAATTATTGAAGGTGCCAACTAATAAATATACATACATAGATATAATAAGCGAATTTGTACTTACCCCCATTCGGTATCTGAAATTCGATGTTAGAAGACTAATTACTTACTCTGTGCACAACATTACTTTTATGGATTTACAAGAGGTGGTCAATAAAAGGCCATACGTTAATTTTCTAAACCTACACGTTGCTATAAGAATGTTTTGTCTCCTAATATGATAATGAGACTTAGCACTTGCTTAATGTACGTTAAAGCCTGTATCAGTATTTGCTTAGAAAATAATAGCAAAAACAATAATTTATCAACTTAAAGTTAAATAGCTAACGTAAGTTTGTTATTGAATTCGTGATTTATATTCAGTACTCCGCATATTAGTTCTGTGGTATTTAAAACCGTACAACATTGAGTGAATATAGAAAAAGAAAAAAATGTGGCTATTTTAATTTCGCCGCAATCGATAATAAAAAAGACGGAGCGGAACACAGAGACAAGTATGTTACAGCGCAAGCAGGGCACCAATCCAGTCGTGAGAGGCATAGAATGTTGAATATTTGTTTTATTTTTGTTCATCGCTTTGTCGTTCTATTGGTGACTTCTCCTTCGAACCCTCCTACGAAGAACCTCCTATTTGATATTATTTTATTATCCGTTATGTTATAACCAATCTTGTTTAGATAATATAATGAATCATCTCAATTCAAGCACGCTTGTAAATTATCTTACGAAACATGATTAATTTGCGAACAACTGAGAATTGCGCAAAAATAAATACTATTAGGAGCAAAAGTGAAACATCTGATTATCGCATAGGAAATAGAGATACTATGTGATTTTAGATAGAACATTGAAAATTGTATGCTATGCGAAAATCAATCAAAATCTTTAATATATGTATATTTTTTGAGACTAATGCGGTCTACATAAAGCTAATTTACTTTCTTAGATATTCTAAAATAATATTAAGAGGGCATAAAAGGTTTCTGTAAATAAAATTAGTATTCTTTGGCCATCATAGTAAAAATTAACAATTTTTTAAATAGCAAGTTCACCCCCACCACAAAGCACTACAAAAATATTAACTAACACGAAGCACAACAATTGCATCATATAAATGTTTGCATTTTGTGAAGGGTGGTATTTTTCAAGAGTCGGTAGTATGCGACGATATCTACAAAATAATTTCATAATATCGCACATAATTTCGTAAATAACAAAACCACTTATAGAATATTATAGTACGGTTAAAGCGCATTCCAACTAGAATTACATTTTACATCCACCAAACTCTGAATAAGTGGGTGTCCAATTAGAGTCCGATCTTTGATTGTAGCTATATCTTTAAATCAATAGAAATTTTGTTTGATGGTATGTTATGAGGATAAAAGGAGCACATTTTAAAATTAATTTGACTATACGGGGTGTCCCAAAAAGCGTATCACGTAATTATCTTTTTTTTAATTGAAGGACCTACTTATTTCTATTGAACTAATTGTGAGTACACTTTCCGCTGCTTCGTTCGCCCTTTTAACATGCGACGTTGCCAGGATATTGAATTTTTTATATTTTTTTGTCGAAATCACTACTCTAGTTAAACTTTAATTCCCACATCATTTTTAATTTATTTTTAATGAAATTTTGTAAATATCTTATTAGCGTGGAATGTTGTGTGTTTATTATACAGGGTGTCCGAATGCCCTCTATCTAGTAATATGTATCGAGTATTTATTTACCTTTAAATATATATATATAATCCAATATCCATCTACCTCGAAGGTGTAGGATTATCGATCTCTATATTTTTAGTTTTACAAATTTTTTGCACTCTTCTCGATTTTTTACCATTGTTCTTGCGTCTGTCCATTTTTTTCCCTTCCTCTTCAATATTCCTCCAATAACATCGTTCCATGTTCGTCGTGATCTTCCTCTTTTCCTGCCTTTCGTAGTTCTTGCCATCCAGATTATTTTAACCGTTCTTGTTTCTTCCATACGTTGTACATGGCCCCACGAACTCATCTGTCTCTGTTCTATGAATTCCAGTGTGGATATATCTAGCTCTTTTCTTATGTCTTTACTTCTCATTTTATCAAGTTTTGTAACTGTATGTCTTAAATATTTCATTTCTATGGCTTGTATTTTATTCTTTTGTCTCTTCGTCAACACCCAGTACTCACATCCATATGTTAATACTGGTCTATATATGGCTTTAAACACTGTTATTTTGGTTTCTCTTGATATTTCCCTCTTGTTTATGAACTGTTTACTCTGTGGGTGGTATGGTAGTAACGTCTTCTGTACTTATTCTATTATTAATCTCTTTTTCTTGTGTTCCTTTCTCCTCTATTATTGTTGCTCTATGTTTGTGTTGTCCAGAGTTATATGGAGGTCTTCATGTTCTTCCCCCAATATCATTGCCTTTGTCTTGTTTTTGTTAATTAGCATCCCATACTCCTTCAGTACTTCATTCCACACTTCCAAGTTCTTCTGTACTACATTCCTATTTTTTGCTATCAGGACTACATCATCGGCAAATACTCCCTCTGATATGTCTACCCGTTGTTCTATGTTTAATTTTTTACATTTTTTGTGCATTTTGTGATTATTTCTTCCATAAACATTACAAAAAGTATAGGACTCAGAGCTCCACCCTGTCTTAAACCTTCCGTTGTTGTGAATGTTTCGGATCTCATATGGTTGCTTATTATCGAATTGATGTTGTTTTTGTATATGTTCTGTATTAGATCTATTATCTTAGTACTTATTCCCCTTTTTTTCCAGTATTTTCCATATTTTGTTCCTCTGTACCTTATCGAATGCCTTTTCCATGTCGAGGAATGCTAGTAGTACTTTCTCTTGCTTTCGTTCATGTTTTTCATATACTTGGCATCTAGTAAATATATGGTTCTGTACACTTCTTTCACTTCTCAACCCGCTTTGTGTGTCCTCCAGTGTATTCTCGAGTATTTCTCTTATTCTCTCGTTTAAAATTTGTTCGAATATCTTCATGCATGTGCATAGTAAGGTTATTCCCCTATAGTTATTGCAATCTCTTTTGTCACCTTTTTTGTATATTGGTACAATTAACGCCAATTGCCAGTCCTTTAGAAATTGTTCTTCTGTTCATACTTTGTTGAATAATCTTCGTAGTAGTTTAGTCGCTTGAGTCCCATGTTTTTTACCATTTCTGCCGTAATCTTATCGTATCCTGGTGCCTTTCCATATTTCATCTTTAGCATAATGTTCTGTAGTTCCGTCAAACTTATTGCCTGTTCTATGTCTCTTTCTCTCGTTATTGATTGTATCGTATTATTTTCGTTGTTTTCTTTTCCATTTAATAGTTCTTGAAAGTGTTGTTTCCATCGTTTAATTATTTCTATTTCTTCCGTTAGTATCTCACTATTTTTTCTCTTTATGTAGTGAAAATTTGTTTCTTTTCTTTCTTCGCATTCTTTAGCACATTGTAAAATAATTTTTGGTTTCCTTTTGCGTTCTTTTCCATTTTTTCTCCAAACTTTTTCCAAGTCTCTTTTTTTGTTGCCACTACTAGCTCTTTTGCTAGTTTTCTTTATTTTTTATATTCTTCGTAACTTCCTGTTGTTCTATGACTTAAGTAATTTTTCCATACTCTTTTCTTCATCTGTATTTGGTTTTTAATGTCCTCTGTCCACCATACGGTTTGTTTTTTGGCGTTGCTTTTTCTTGCTACACCACATACTTCTTTAGCTTCGTTTATTATGATTGTTTTAAAATTTTTCCATAACTGCTCTACGTTTATGTAATATTTTTCGTCCGTTGTTATTTCAGCTTGTTTCCCCAAATTTTCCTATGATCATATTCTCTATCCTTCCAACTCCAACTCGAGTAGTGAAGTCTCCCGCTATATATAGTCTACTTTTCGCTTCTTCTACTGCTATTGTTAATTCCTTCCAAAATTTTTCTTTATTTTCCGCTTTATCATCCTCGTTGGGCCCATATACCGCTATGATTGTTTTTCAAATCGAAGAATAGCGGCGTAACTCCGATTTTCGTAATTATTGGTAGAACGTATCCTTGGGTCCTAAAATGAAAGAAAATGTAAAAGTTTTAGCGCGGACGAACCTATTTACGCAAACAAATAATGAAAGTAACGATATTATCAGGTTAGATCGGAAATTTTCACATAATTCACTAAGTTTGCGCATGCGCAACTTATGCATCTTTATCTATTTTTGTACTATTTACCTGTAATTGCCTGTGATTTAAAGATAAATATAAATAGGTGCGTCCGCGCTAAAATTTTTACATTTTCTTTTATTTTAGGACCTGAGGATACGTTCTACCAAAAATTACGAAAATCGGAGTTACGCCGCTATTCTTCAATTTAGCCCTTTGCTCTTCTTTTTCTTTTCCGATATTGATTGACAGTATTCTCTCATTCCATGCTTTCCATCCAACTATCTAACTCTCGTGTTTTTTATCGATTTGACGACGTTTTGACGGTTTTGACACAACTGGACGCAACCGTTAAATCAAGTCAAATTAATTTGTCATAATTACAGAAGATTCTTATTTATTTGCCTGCAAATAATAAGTCTGCAAATACAGCAACACGTGGAATAAATATCTCCAATTGCACAAACTGTACATTTAATACTAATTATCCAAAGAATATATAATTTTCAGTAGTAATATCCCTAGGACAGTGATAATCACGAAATAATTTTATTAGTTTCCGAGAGCACGTTGCTTGGTAACATCCCGACGCCGTAGGCGTGCTCGAACTATTTAGTTCTCCAAATCGTGACATTTCGAAAATTAAATTTGAAACTGTCAAGTTTTACATAAGCAGTGATATGACATCAAGTCAGGTGACAGCCGGGGTGTTATCGCTAGTGATAACATTCCGGGGTAGTTATCAGTATAATCAAATGTTGTTGGATTGAATATCCTGATACATGTGACATAAAAGGATTAATTTTGATTGGTCGAAAATTGAATCCAAAAATTTTCATTGTAATAAAAATCATTTGACATGTACAGAATTTTCTCTTGTCATTATTGACAAACTGTCATTTACTTTAATGGTTACGCCTATGGGTTACGCTATAAAATCGCATTTTTAAGTGAAGTTAGCCGTGTCAAAATGTCAACTTTTAACGGTGTTTGTAGAAAATTAGTTATTTACGATACAAGTGTTAAAAGTGCGATTTTATTTCACGAGTAAAAGTTTAATTTACGAGTGAAATAAAATAGCATTTTTAACACGTGTATCGTACAATATTTTTTCTACAAACACAATTTTTATTATAAAGTATAATGATACTCCACCGACAAAATCTGACATCTCATGAATACGTTTTGACACAACTAGGCGCAACCACACGCAACCGTTAAATTACGTCAAATTAATTTGTCACAATTTGTACAAAAGATGAGTTCGTGTATTAATAAAGAAAATGAAGTAATACCGTGTGCAATAATTGAAGCATCTGATAAAGCGACATTAGATTTGTTGCCCTGAAAATCTAAAAAAAAATATGTAATTTTCATTGTAATAAAAATCATTTGATATGTGCGGAATTTTCTCTTGTCATTTTTGACAAACTGTCATTTACTTTTAACAATAGTGTTAAAAGTGGCCTTTTTAATACGCTACGCTATAAAATCGCATTTTTAAGTGAAGTTAGCCGTGTCAAAATATCAACTTTTAACGGTGTTTGTAGAAAAATAGTATATTATAATACATATAAGTGTAAAAGTAAGCCTTTAAAGCACGTGCGACATGTTTAAAAGCACGACGCGAAGCGGAGTGCTTTTAAATGGCGCAAGTGCTTTAAAAGCACTTATACACGCATACTATACGCTACTTTTTATTATACCTGCACAACAATGCGAAAATATCAAAAAGAATAGAAGATTAGTGCATTTTACAAAGTAGCGTGTGGTTCTAATTTTTAATAATGAACATAGAAACGGTTAGCAATTATTGTTGATTGGTTGCTATGTGATTGCTATGACATTTGATGTCAATTTTTTTAAATTTAGAATGGACAATCTAAGTCACGGGGGGTCCACTAATATACCCAAGGTCAAAATTTTTAATAGTTCCAAACTACACCTGCTTTAGCGCCACCAGCTGTGAACCTAATTTCACATTTGTTCTCATAGAATGTATCAATTGACAAACAGTTTTGACGTTTGCATGTCAAAACGCGTTGATACAACATCAAACATCATAAAAATACGAAATGACAGCGTTTTTAAATCTTATAGAAAAAAATTGTTTTGTAGAAGAATTAAGTTTGCTGTTAAAGCTTTATAACTGTTGGTTTAAGAGAGTAGGGACTGAAAGTCTACAACATGGATGTAACCAAAGTGAATTGGAACTACAGATTTTGTGATATCCGCTTCAGCAGTTTTTCAATGATTGACTCCTTGCGCAAAGCAGGCAGAACAGGCAGGAAGTGTTCCAACAACATTGCTAGTATGTTATAAATTAAAGTTCAATATGTTCAATGATATGTGAGAACGATGGCGTAGTAAACAGATATGCAAACTATTGGACTCTTCCTTTGCTACACGAGTTTGAATTTATTTGGAAGAATTGTATCGACAATACGGTGAATTGCCATTATCATTCAATCTTTGGTAGATAATAGGATAATAGCAATCATCGGCTTGTCAATCCAATTGACAGTTGATTATGAAGCTTATGTGTACTGAAAATATTAATTGAACACTTTGCATGTTTGTAACGTAATGTAAAGTTCTCTGTAAATCTGTAACCATATATGATAATGCTTACAAATTTACAGATAATTTTACAGGCGCTACAAATACCTGTAGAATCCTATCTTCGTTTAAAATTTTTAAAAAGCCCGTGTTTGAATGTTATTTCTAAACTACACCTGCACTGGCGCAGATTTATTCCGAAAAATTTAGCGAGAGTTGCCGATCTATAATCTCTCTTGTCTATGATCTCTCTTATCTATGATCTAAGTGGAGAGATTTCTTCGGAAGCTGAATGATTTCGCACGCAAATGCGTTCCAGATACTAACATTATGATGCAGGTATAATAAAAAACATCTTCTAATACTCTTATTTTGAATATCTTATATTCCTGATCTCAAGTAGCTAATGTGACTTGCTCCATGTACTTGTTTAAATAATTACTGAAATTTACGTATTGATTGCTATCTGCATATTATGAAACTCATTATCAATTATATAATTTCTGTATTTCTACGACACGTTATTCAAATTGAAAAGTTATATTATCGTGCGATTTATGTATTATAAAACTAAAAATAAGTTACAAAAAATAGAGGGTATAGGAGGCACGGTCCTCCGTGATGAAATTTTTGCAAAGATACAAGCTGCAAATATAATGTTAAAAGAATCTTTTAATGTTTGTTATCATTTTGGAGATATTAATAAAAATTGAAAAATTGCTCAAATTTTAAAGGGAGGTGGGGCACAAAGCGGAACTGGATCGCTAAAAAACCACTTTTACTTATTATTTTAAAATACTCTTTCAGTCTGTGAAGTTTCATTAAAATTGGAATGTGTCACCTGCCGGTGTGATCTGGTTCGATACATTCTAACAGACTTGATTAGTAAGTGAATGATATCGAAGACCTTTACGGTACAAATCTCTATTATAAGGGCTTCCTGGCTGTGTCCATGTCGTAGTAGTATAAGTATATGCAAACAAATGAAGATGTAAAACAAAGCACAAGAATAAATAAATAAAAAAAAGAAAAAGCTTGAAACTCGATGTTTCACCAGTAACGTAACTTCTTCAGCAATGAAAGAGAGGTAACAAAAGTCAGAACGTCGCCAGGCAAAATGCTTCTGACTCAGAAAATATTTGTTACTAAATTGGTTGACATGTCGAGTTATCCTGCTCTTCTGACTTCCCTTAACTGCCTCTAAGTTGAAGAATAAACTTACATTAGTGGCAAAACATCGAATTTGTAGGTTTTTTTCTTTGTTTATGCATTCTTGTGTTTTCTTTAATTTTATTTTTGGTTGGTACATATTCACATTGCTATGACACGGTCACAACCAGGACGTCCCTATAGTAATTGATTAGTAATCATAACCGAATAACAAAAATTAATCTCCATTGTTACTTAACATTACACATTTCTTGCACTATTCTATAATTTGTGAAAAATCTGCTAGAAAAGAATAATTGTATCTGCTAGAAAAGAGTATCAACTATCCCTGGAGCCAAGAACAACAGAAATATTCACTGGATCTCTTGGTGTCGAAGTAAAACACTAATTCACTATCACCCACAGGACACCAAACGCTTGGATAACGAGTTTCGCCAGTAATGGACTCATTATCAAGGCGATAATAAAACAGGTTATCGATCCGTCCCAGTTCAGATTTTTGGTGTCAGTCAACCCCACCGCTGCTACTGCTGCTATGATCCTCGTTTATCCTTCTTGCTAATAATAATAATAATATTTATTGCCATTTGCTCATTGAAGAGCATCGACATTGTCAGTGAGTATATAAATATAAATAAAAATACAAAAGTATATATATATACATATAACACAAAAACTAAAAATTAAAATATTAAACATAGTGTATAAAAGGGCACTTTATGCAGGAGACAGACAGAAAATGCGAAATTATTTACTCAGATACTCATGCACACTGTAAAATGTGTTATCGAGCAAATAACTAACTACTGCTCTCCTAAAGGGAAAGAGTGCAGATATTTTTTTAATTTCCTTCGGCAGTTTGTTAAAACATGACACAGCTTTATAGTAAGGGCTGTTTTCAAATAGTTTTGTGTTGTGCACAGGCACGCTCAAATCATGCCGGGACCTAGTACACATGCTATCATAATTATGACTATTTCTAATAAAGCCATGCTCATTCTTTTTGAAATATATTAACAATTCATATATATATATATATAGACGGCAATGTCAATATACCAAGTTCTTTAAAAATATTGCGACACGACTCCCTCGAGCCTATGCGAACCATACATCTCAATATGCGTTTCTGGCTAATGAACAGCTGGTGAGCATACGAAGAGCAGCCCCAGAAAATGACGCAGTAACGCAGTCGGGCCTCAACATAGGCGTAATAAAACAATTTTAGGACACCTATATCGCAGCAGTGTCTAAGATTGGCAACCGCATATACCGCAGAGCTCAACTTAATGTTCAAACTGGAGCAGTGTTCTTCCCACCTCAGATCACAGTCGACCAGAATCCCAAGAAATTTACAATAAGAATTCTGAGGTAATTCTGAGGTAATGACTTACCATTGCATGTAATATAGGGGCTAACGGGATTGCGAGAATGACCAGCTTTAAAATATAGCACCTGCGTCTTATTTGCATTTAAGGTTAATCCCTGATCCGCGCACCAGGTCATCATTTCTTTAATTGCAACGTTAGCGGTATTTACAATTTGTTCTAGTGATCCCACTATAATACAGCTAGTATCATCAGCATACTGCGACAGCAAACAATTGTTAAGGCGCAAACAAAGCTCGTTACAGCAGTGTTGACATAAAGATAAAATTGTATTAGAATCATTAATGATTCTATTATTATTCAATGATGAACAATTTCACTTGCTATAATTCCTAAATAATGATCCATGCTGGCCAAAATCTGCCAAATATAGAATGAATTCGGATCACAAATACAAACTTTCCAAGATCCATACTTTTGAAGAAAAGATGGTCTAGGGATCTGTTGCAGTAGCATGTTTCTGACAAACGAAGAAGTTCGTGTATTAATCACAACTTTGTTCGCGAGATTCATTTGAATAAAAATAATGAACCGGCAAAACACCATGTTAACAAAACTCACAGGCTTCGTGAACGAAGGAGTAAGATAGATCGACGCGACGTCTGGTTCCGAAAGTATTGGAGGTATAAAGTTCGAATGCTTAGTACGGCAATTGTAGTGTTCCTGTCCATCATCGGTTCTCTGGTCGAGTACCATTTGTTATTGGAAAATAATTAACAAACTACGGCGAGGTAACAGTGTAACAAGGCCTACAGAAATCTGCGTATGCAAACTATATATGTACATACATAGCCAAGAGCTACAGTGGTAGTCCGACAAGCAATAGCAATACAGCTCATCACAAATAGAAACAACATTAGGATAAGCTTTTTTCGAACACAACGGAATATTAGTTTGACTGTTGGCTATTATTTAGTGACAATACATTAAGCATTAGTTTAATTTTAGCCAAGAAATCATTTTTGTGTGAATAATAGCGTCATAATATTTAGATATAAATATAACGCACACTGTCAATGATTAATTGTTATAATTTTTAAATTAGTGAAGTTGTTATCAGGTGTGCAACGAACCACCATTGTCACAGGTCTGCAAAGAAATAAAAATTGACCAATGCACACCTTAGTAGTATAGTGAAGTAAAGCGAATCTCGAAGGGAAAAGAAGTAATTCGATGTCTGATAAAATGAGAGTGCTCTTACAATTAGTAGAATTTAAAATCGGTCGACAGTGATGTTGCACTACGATCTGATAATCTATTGTGCTCCGTTACATGAGCTACAAGTTGCTCGAATTTGCCCGCAGCTATAGCTCCCATCCAGTCTAAGAACTTTAATAAACTGTAATAGCTGTGATGGTTTCAAGAAGGGTATTTCTCCGTCGTCAATGGCGGCTTTGCCGAAATAACTGGCACCAATTACTCCGAGGTGACAGTACCCCGAAAAAAGCCCACAGGTTCACGTAGTTTGTTCTTATTTAGTTTTTGCATGGTACTTACTCTTTTCTTATTGAAATCGCCAAAGAATACCTCGTAGTCTCTCAGGCCA